>JAINUW010000159.1:0-94987 GCA_020205615.1 Panax quinquefolius | reverse complement strand
GAAGATAACGAATATACGAGTAGAATCAACTTTAATCGATAAATTTAAAGCCGCTCAAGCTAAATACTCAGAGCTGATGAATGTGAAAAAGAAGGTTTAAGAGGGCATTATTCTAGAAGCAAGAATTGATGAAGAGAGGAAATCTCAACCCTCGATTTTATTGACTCATTTGAAATCCTTGATCGAGTAGGAACTGTAGCCTATAGACTCGTTTTACCGCCAAGTATGTCGCGTGTTTATAACATTATTCACGTATCGATGTTACGTAAATAGGTGGACGACCCGAACCACATTATTGATTTAGAATCTGACGAGATAGCGGATAATTTATTGTATGAAGATGTACCTGTTAAAATCCTGGAATATATATTCTACGCTTAAAGGTTATACCTCAAGAGTTAGAATCTGACGAAGTGTCCTCATCTGTTCGGCATACCAGGCACGTACGTAAATTTTGAGGGCGAAATTTCATAAGGAGGGGAGATTGTAAAATCCCAAATTTTATGAAAAAAGATTTAATTTTCTCGATTTTTTTTAATATTATGGTGTGAATTTGAGATAATGTTATAGTTGTGGGTAGTATTTATAAATTTTGTAAAGTATGAAAGTTGTTATATAATATTCGATTGGTAGGGGTATTTTTGTTTTAATAGGGAATATTCGTACGACGGCACAATCATTGGTGGACCCCACAACAGAATTATTGTCGGATTGAGAAAACGACAAAAATATTTTTATGAAAATAATGGCGGAAGTTTTACCGCTAATCTTTGTTGAACTACTCTTAGTAAAAGTACAATGAATACGCGTGGTTGAATAAGAGCACACCAGATTGATTATTGATGTTTACGTGAGAAGTAACTCAGTTTTTTTCAATTATTGCTACAGTAGTTGTTGCATAGTATCTCACGTTATTTGATTCAATTATTGTTGATTGTTATATATATATATATATATATATAAGTTTTGTTTTATTAGTATTATTAATGTAATAAAATAGAAAAGCTTTTTATATAAAATGAATACTTTTATAAAGTTATTCGTTTTATTAGGCTAATAATAAATTTTTTTTATATAAAATGTAATACTTTTATAAAGTTATTCATTTTATTAGACAATAATTAGAATATATTATATTTTATTATGCATAGTGTTTGCATAGTTCCTACATAGTGTTTTCATAGTAAAATCTTTTTTAAAGTTATAAATAGATTAAAAATAGAATATATTATATTTTATTGTAAACCAATCTAGACTGTCCATTTAAAGTAAATCAATCTGGATAGTTCATGGATTGGTTACTATTCAGTCCATTCTTTTATAAATAGAAGTTCATTCCTTCATTATTTCTTATGAATTCACTGAAACTCTAGAGAGAGAAACTATAAAGAGAAAGAAGAAAAGTATTCTACTACTTCACAACTTCTATATCCAGATTCTTCTTTATAAGGTAAGGGATATTATTTGTTGTACTCGTAAGGGGTATTATTTCTTTTGTCATCATAAAGAGAACTTCTATTATTCCATTCTTTATTATTCTGTTGGAATAACCTATATACGCGGTCTACCCTATACTTGGTAAAATTCTTTTGTTATACCATTATTTATTCTTTTGTTAGAATAACCTGTATACGCGGTCTACCATATACTTGGTGAAATTCTTCTGTTATTCCATTCTTTATTATTATGTTGGAATATACTATCTGTGCGTTTTACGCCGGACCTAGTTCCGTCTTTATTATTCTGTTGGAATATCCTGTCTGTGCATTTTAAACCTGACCTGGTTCCGTTATTTATTATTTTGTTGGAATAACCTGTATATGCGAAGTACCGCTTGCATGGTGATTTCTGTTGTTATTCCATTCTTTATTATTCTGTTGGAACATCCTCGCTTGCATAATTTCACTTTGACACGATTCCGTTATTTATTATTCTGTTGGAATAACCTGTCTATGCGAAGTACTGCATGCATGGTGATTTCTTTTGTTATTCCATTCTTTATTATACTCCGTTGGTTAAAGTTTTTGACTTCTATACTCTATGAAATTAGTGGAATATCCTTGATATTTGTGCTTCATCCAGTATCTTTTCATGGAAATATTCTTCTGAGCATTGTTGAATTTTACTCTACAAAGAAGTATCTTGTTGACAATTTGGACGTTATTAGTTCCTGGATAATTTAATTCTTGAACTTGTTTTATTGAATTCTTATATCATTGTCATCATCCTCATGTTTATATTTTGTTGAAAGTCATCTGTGGCCTGTAGTGCATAGATGGACTTGGTATGATTATGACCAGGGATTATTCAGTATAATCATGACCTTAATGTTATAAATGATGTGGAAAAAGTCCTCATTGGCCCGTAGTGCATTCATATACAGTTTTTGGTATGATTATGGCTATGGATTCTCTTCGGCCAAGGGTGCAAAGTTGAATTGTTTTATGGCATGATCAGGACCATTGATGAAAACATGATTATCTTTAGCCGTAATGCATGGATAATTTGTGGTCATGATACTAATGAATATCCTTGGCCGTAGTGCATGGATGATGTGGATTATTTAATAAGCTGAGTCTCAGCGATAAAAATGATGAAAAACCTTTTTAAATCATAAAAGATAGTAGATTTTATTCTCTACTTGACTCTTTTAATGGATTGCATGTTCCGCTGCAGTTAAACTAGATGTCTATGGTATTTTATCAGTTTAACATTGTTGAAGGCTAATGATAATTTATTCTGCATTATCTTACTCATAATATTTCTTACTGGGCTAGTTGAGCTAACCCTTTCTTTCACTGTTCTCTTCAGGAAATGAGAATATAGCTGGGACTAGTCGGGAAATGGAGTGATATTCCAGATGATAGCATTAGTAGTCCTCACTATTATGTGAAATAGTGTCTTAATAAATGTAATGAGGACTTATTCTAAGAGTGGATATTGTCTAGAAGACAATGTTTGTATTAAAACTCACAGCTCTCTTGTTGTATATTTAAGATTGTATTTGTATTTTGTACCATGTATTTGGCGACTCAAGATGGGTGATGTATACCTATTTTGGGGGCGTCACAAGGCTAGTCTCCTAACCTTATCTTTACGTTTTGCAAGTTTCTTGAATCTATTATTCAATTTAGCAAGTTCCCTATCCTTACTACTTTGTTATTCAGCATGGTTTTCTTTTCACCGTTATCCTGTTTACACTTATGCAAGTTCTTTAATCTGAATCTCTTATATGAGCATCCTTAACTCTACTTATCATTGAATAGGTTATCTATCTTTTTCTTGTTTACGCTTACGGAAGTACATTTACCCTAATCTTTCTTTATGCAAGTTCCTATTCCTAAGTTGTTATTGTTATTCAAGTTCTTTAACTTTAATTTATTGTTGAACAAGTTAATAAATCTTTGCTTACTCATTCCAAACAAAATTTCTTTGGTCATTCAAAGTCTGTAATTTTATTGTAAGCATTATCTTGTTACAAAGTGTTTGTTCCGTTATTTATAATTGTTGCTTGATCTTTGATCACTAATATTATTGTACAATTTTATATTCTTGTACCAAACTCTTAGTTGATTAGCGATCCTTTTATTGATCCAACTAAGAGGCTCTATAATCTAAATTACCCTTAAAGTCAATCCAAACCAAACTTCCTTTGGTTTGCTTATGTACCATTACAGTTTTGAAAGTATGTACTCGATGATTAACACTTGTTCATTTATAACCCATTGAGACTTTATCTCTTATTGGTTTGTTGTTATACATTGTTCATGATGATACTATAATAGAACTCTGAAATCCCTATTTGATTCAACCAGTACTTAGTTAATGAGCGTTATAAAGATCTACAATTCCTTTGAAGTTAATTCCAAACCAAACTTCTTTTGGTACGAAACCTAATGATCTAAGCTGAGGTGAATAACCCTATATCAGGGGATTATTTTAGAGCAACGCGATAGCGTTAAAATGTTTGCGCAATATATAGTACAAAGGGCTGATCACCTAGAGTACGAGATGATGGTCCACAAAGTCGTTTATACTGTTAAAGGTTACAGTAGAAACACCTGTTAACCTATGACATAGAAGATAATTATGGTCTTTTAGTCTGTTAAAGGTTTGTAGACACTCAAAATTTTCTGCGCTCCAATTACTAACATTACAGGAGGGTAGATTTGTCTTTTGGAGATAAACCTGGAAGACAGCTTACATCCATTCTGGATACTACCAGAAGTTCAGTTCCAACCCGGAACACAAACCGGGAACATCATATCAAATCCCAGAACACACACCGGGAATGTCATTTCCAATCTCGGAGATAACCTCGACATATGCAGATCAAAAGACCGGTAACAACACCGGAGAGGATAGTTCTGTCTCGGCAATAACACTACGACGCTCAGTTCTAGTCCCAGAGACAACACTGGGAGTAGCAACCCCATCGTTAGTGATAGCCCCAAGAGATGCCATTGCAGTTCCGGCGATAACCCCGAAAATGCTTGTTTCAAACATATGCAATCAACTTCAACCCCAGACATCCTGTGGAGGCACACAAACCTTAGACCCGGAGTTAACAAAGGGCAGACAAGAACATCCACAGATGACAGTGAGACATACAAACAAGCAGCAGTCCAATCTCAGATATAACCCTGAGCAATGTCTGGTTTTCGCTTAAACCGGCTATAACCCCGGTGAGGAGTCACAACGTCATCCTACCATCACAAGAAGATGATATTGCGACATACCAACAAGTAGTCCAATCTCAGCTATAACCCTGAGAAACGTCTACTTTCAACTCAAACCGGCGATAACCCCAGCGAGGAGTCAAACGTCATCTTGTTCCTTCGACAAATGGCACGTTGTCTCTACACTTCATACATACATCCAACAATGTCCCACAAGAATCGAGGATTAACAATCCCGAGTGACTATTACGTGTGACAGTACTTTGGATAGAATTTGAAGTTTGAAGACCATGGGCATAGACCCCTCTTCCTGACTTCATACAACCTCTAATCCATGTTATTGCGTAACTCTCGACACAAGTGGTCCGAAGAAGGTCAGATATACCTCGTTCGGATGCTCGGATTGATGTTCTGCAAGTTCGGGCGGACATTACAGTGCATGAGGCTCAGAGGCATCACGACCAGCCGCAGGTACAACGAGGCTGACGCAGGAGTACCTGTGGCCATCCGTCTATATATACAAGCCTTGGGGTTAGTCATTTGAAAGAAGAGAAGAGAGGGAAAAAGGCGAGGAAGCCTTGTCCATTTTACTCTGCATACACATCTTTTGAGTGTTTCTACATTTCTAAACACTAGTTAGCTCACATATAACTATCTTTTATCCGGCGGGAGCTGAGTGTTTATCCATTTAAAGTCATAGAAGTCTACTTTGGCAGCCCACTGTAAGCCTTCTTATATTCTATAAAGCCTTCTTCTCATATTAGCACACACTGTTATACACGTTGAGAGTCGTGTGAGTGTGTTTGCCCGACTTATCCATGGTGGTTTTATTTCACAAGATATATACTTATATATATGTATATATTTCATATATGGACTAACATTATCGAGTTATGCCTCGATTGAGCCTGAACTTTGATGCAGGAGCATTTAATTTCCTTTATATATATATATATATATATATATATATATATATATATATATATATATATATATATATATACTTATATATAAAACCGTAGGTCGAGACTTTGTTTGATGAGCCTCGATTTTATATACAGTATGTTTAATTTCTTATATATATATATATATATATATATATATATATATATATATATATATATATATATATATAATCTGTTATCGAATATATCTGATGAGCCTGGATTTACATCTAGTGAGTTTAATCGCTTTTATATATATACATATATATAATTGTTGTCGGACATATCCGATGAGCCTGGATTCACATCCAGTTCATTTACTACTTTTATATTTATATATATATATATATATATATATATATTTTTCACGTCAGTTCGAGTTCACTTCATTGGCCTTTTACAACTTTATTTACATTATGTCCCGCACTGAGTTTACTTCGTTGCGATTAATCGCTTTTGACTTTATTTAAATTTTGTCCCCTTTGTAGTTTACTTCGTGGCAATTGATCATGTTTATATATATATTTACAGCTTTTATATATATATATATATATATATATATATATATAATTGCATACTGCTTTCCCTACAAATTACAGTATCATGTGAGCCTAGGAATCATGTGATCACAGGTTCAGCTTACTGAATCTAGATTCGATTCCCATGATGGACATTTTTTAGCTGTAAGTAGCCTGTACATTAATTTACAGTGTCTGAATTTCCTTGGATGGCTATCATGCCCATGAGGAGTTCGGCACTATTTGTATATTATTTTCTTGAGAATGCTTCGCATCTCAAAAATAAAAGCAAACAAGCCGAACATTTAGTAATAAAATGGAAGTATTAAAAGGTCTCAATTCCTATTGAGTACAGGGTTTAAAAAACCTCTTTTTACAAAAAGTCATTGCTATATTGTGGTTAAAACTGAATTTTTCTATAAATTCAAACCCTTTGTATATAGGTGCGAACGAGACCTCTCACTACTTTCAAATAACTGCACATTGATCCACACACACACAAACACACACATCCATATAACAATTTCTTTGAAAAGTGGCGGTCACCGTGGTAACACGGATGTCGGGGGGTGCCTAACACCTTCCCTCCACATAATCAAGCCCCCGGACCAAAAATGAATCTCGGTTTCACAGACACGTTTAACAGTGTCAAATCACTGGATCAATGTGCAAACCTTTTTCGGTTGCATTGGTGCAACCAGTTAAATACACCAACTGGCGACTCTTAAAGTCAAATCGTCGACATTATACATGTCAGACCTTTTTCACTTATTTTTTCAAACAAATCTCACATTAATATGAGAATTCCAAAGAACAAGTAACGAAAAGGGACACTCAAAAATCCCGACGTCGACAAGGTTATAGTTGAAATACTTGAAAACCTAGAAAATAGTTCGTGGTCTTATGACCCTTAGTGTTTTCCTTTGATACTGATATCTTTATTTGATTTTAAAGTTCATTATTCCTTTGAACTCACAATATTCGAATTAGAACTTATTATTTCTGGTAAAAATACTTTACCATTGAAAGCTCAGTTAATTGTCATTCAAAGAATGTTATTGTATATTATCCTTCTTGTGGGTAATTGTTTGCTCACTCTTGCACAAAACAATGCTGATGAAATAAAGAAGTATGAAGAGCTTTCTACAAGTAAAGGCAAAGGCAGAATGCTCGAATAGATGACTTTTAATTTACCTTTTCTTTATTAAGCTTGTGTAATAGACTTAGTTATGTTTACATTAATTTATTTCGCTAATGATGTAATAATAATGATTAGATGACCTGGGATTTATTTTGAGATTGTGTAACCCTTTAATGGGGGTTTTATTGTTTAAGCTTGCAAGTTTATATCCTTTCTATATAGGTAGTTGTGATTTACTTGGACAGCGAACACCAAATTTGTGGGATTGATGTATCCGAATTTGGGGGTGTCACAGGTTGATATCAAAGCTTTAGGTTATGAACTTTGGGTGGGGAAACCTTAGGAGATAACCTTATAAGAGATCAAAAACATAGTGGTGATAAACTCTCATCGAGTTCTAAGGAATGAATTAACGAAATTCATTGAAGATAAAATTATAAAACACTTTATGTGCTTATGTGTTAACAAACCTATGTGCTCGCGATTATTATGCATATCGAGTTGTGGGAGTTATTAAAATGTTGTTGTCAGAATGACTGATAAAGGAGGATAGGGAATTGGAGCCCTGTGATTGTCGTACAGTCTGAGTATGGTTAGTATTAGGAAAGCCATACCCGTTGATTTCTTTTATAGAACTTGGTTATGAGCTTGAGTTTGATCGTGAGGATGAAGTGTATGATTATAACATTGAGTTACAAGAGTAGGTCGAGGAGTTAGAAGGACAAGCCGTAAAGCACCAAGCCACGCTAGCACAAAAAGATGTCGCGACTCAAGACTTTACCGTACGACTTGCAGATGTAGAGCAGAGATTATCTCAGTTAGAATATTGAAGAGGATAGTTATTATCTAGGAACAAGATTGCGTGGGAATGACTTGGGAAAGGAGTCAGTAGAGTGGGCAAGAGCTTAAGATGTGTGGGTGAAGGCTTTTAAACACATAGATAATGTTGAGGACAAGTCAAAGAAGGCCAAACGAATGGTGGGGCTTAAGATTTAGTCTTCCACTGTTTTGTGGAGGTTGAGGTTGTCTTTGGTACATAATGGATCATAGGACGATGATTCGTATCATGGAGTAAGAACGCAAAGAAGCTATGTGACGTGAATTGTTCTTGTAGATTGCGAGAAAAACAATAAGATAATATATAAATTATGATGAAAATTAATAAGATGTAATGTAAGACCCCGAATTTTATGAAATGAAAGTATTCAATTTTCTTATAATAATTATTCTATTTAGTAAATGGTTAAATTGATAAAAGGTTAAAGTTATGGGTGATATTTAAAAGTTTTACAAAGTAAGCAAGTGGTTATAAAATATTCGGTTGGTCGAGGAATATTCCTTTTAACAGGGAATATTCGTACGACGTCACAATCATTGGTGGACCCCAAAACGGAATTATTGTCAGAGTTAGAAAATGACAGAAATATATTTTTATGAAAATAACGGCGAAAGTGTTACCGTTAACTGTTGAAATACCCGGTGATAAAAGTACAGTAATATGTGTGGTTTCATAGTAGCACATGGTATTGATTATTGATGTTTACGTGAGAAGTTAGTCGGTTTTATTCAATTATTGCTACAGTAATTGCTTCATAGTATCTCACGTTATTTGATTAAATTATTGTTACAAGATTTTATATTATTAAATCAATAATTGATATGACAAGTTATTCATATTATTATTTGCATAATTAACAATATCTAGAAAGTTCTGTCGAGGAAAGGGGTTTTGTCACCTAATTGCGTGCTAATAGGAAGAAATTCTTATCGGAAAGCCCCCTCTTTCTTGGGAACGATCTGGTTGTTAATATTGCGGGTTATAATAATGATGAATAAATGTTGTTAAAAATATTGAGGGGATTTTTACGAAGTATTTGTTGTAAATTTTGCTTATTTTATGGACCTTCCATTTACCCATTTTTCAAAATAATTGATAGAAGGTTATTTAGTATCTATAATATAAAAGAGAGCAGAGAGAGAAAATAGACAAATGTCCCATCCAGAGTCGTACGTCAGCAGCTCTCTCACATTCAAATTTCAAACTCTCCGTCTCTCTCTCTGTTCTTACAGACGCCAACTTGATCCCCCAAACAACTCCATCCCTCTCAACTCTCCTAAATCTCTTATATCTGATACCCAAATTAATTTCATCCCCAAATCTCTCATACCCAAATTCTAATGTACGATCCAGAGCTCCTAACAGTCACCCCCGTGAAAGACCCAAAATCAGTTCCGAAAAAC
The DNA here is from genome assembly GCA_020205615.1 of Panax quinquefolius. Lineage (NCBI taxonomy): Eukaryota > Viridiplantae > Streptophyta > Magnoliopsida > Apiales > Araliaceae > Panax > Panax quinquefolius. Next base: position 85,464 of record JAINUW010000159.1, on the reverse strand, counting down.
CCTAACCCCGTTGCCTCACTGTCGTCTCAAAACAAACTTTGAGTGAGGAAGTTTGTGGTGGAGAAGAAGAACTCCAAGAGAGAGAAATCCAACTCTTCGACAGTGGCATGTAAGTGTAATATTGGTGGTAAGTCCCAGAAATGTCTCTATGTCGCTTATGAAACTCTTAGGGATTCTCATGAAGGGTTTTTCAGGAATCCGGCTAATACGGATTATTACTCTGATAATGTTGAAACTGGAGTCAAAGGAGAGGAAGAAATGGATTGGATTAGACTGATGAGGTGATAAGTGAAATGGTGAGTACAACTATGTTGGAAAAAGTAATTCAGTGTGCCTGATACCAAAAAAGGTATGAAATGAGAATTGCCATGAAGTTTAGGATTGAATTCTCAGGTTTGCTCTTCGTTAGATAGCAGCCAACGAAGGTTGGTATCATGTTTTTTCCTAATCACCTTGATTTGGATTCTGATTTTGGTTTTGTTTTTGTTTTTCTTTTGAAGCTTTACTGTTTCAAGCAAGGATTTTGGTGGTGGTCAAATAAGCAGACGAAATGTATAAATTATTGTGCATTCTATATTTGAGATTTAGAGAGCTCATATGCATCTTTTGATGACAAATTATTAATGTTATTATTCATATTCAATGTAGAGTCTAGAATAATCTGGGGCATTTGGTGGACGACAATGGAAGAGGAGGCATCACAAAATTACCTGTGAATAGAGGTATGTTTAATTTGGTTTACCTGTGAGCTTGAATTCCTACTTTAGTAGTAGAATGATAGTAAAACAAAAATCAATAACAGTTGAGCATCAATAAATTTGAACATGAATCAGTATTTTCTATGACAAACAAACTTATAGATTAAATCAATCATTCATCATAAAACTTTAATGATATCACGAGGTATTAGCATAAACATATCACGAGGTGTTTAATGATAACTTCTTATTTTTGATGGAATCTAAGAATGAAATTAAACTTTTTGTTGATCAGATGTGGGCTGTTAGAAGAATTCTTTTTTTGTGTGTGTGTAATTTAATGGGGCAAGCGAATCGCAATCGCTATGGACCAAAAATAAAAATACCATCTTCAGGAGACTTTCGTCCTCAACCTTCCCTCTTCTTAAAGGTCCATTACTCAAGTCTTTTGATTTCACATAATTTCTTACATCTTTATGATTGTTTGGATTCAGGACGTGCTAGATGCCATTTCGGTGAGATAAAAGTGGAATTCAAATGATGTTAGGGTTTCCAATTTGGACTCGATGAAGGTCAGGTATGGGAATCTGCAGAGGTATGAGATTAGCTTTCTATTTGGAAAGAGTGAATTGGTTTTCAAATTATATGATTATGAAGTATTGAAATGGAGGAAATTTAAGAAAAGGGGAGATTTTGAGAGTTTGGTGAATGAAGTAAGCTCAAAGGTTGTCTTATAGATTCTTTGAAGGGCCTTTTGAATTACGCGTTAGTGGAGATGATGAACTCCAGCTGATGCTGCCGGTATTGATCTTATTCGTTTTAGCTTTATATGGTATTTAACATTTTTGATTGGCTAAATGTGGCAATTTTTTGTGTTTTTTTTGTGGGTTTTCTATATTGTTTTGCTCAATAATTAATGTTGGTACTTGATAGTCTGTGAGAAATGAGTATCAGTAAAAGTCTCCTATCAATGCCTTATTCTGGTGGTATATTAGGAAGTCATCTGGATCAATATAATTTGACATTGGGTTTTTGGTTAAACTTAGATTTAGTTTTAGTTGGGTTTTGATGCTTAAATTTAGATTCAGTTTTATGTTAGCGTGATAGTAATGAATGCCACAACTTTGGTCTGCTTTACATACACAGTTTTAGTTATTTTCTGATAAATTATGAGCGTAGTTGGTGTTGTCTGATCCTGTTGGTAACTTGGTACGAATGTCTTAACTTAGATTCAACTTTATGTTAGCCTAATAGAAATGAATGCCACAACCTTGACATGCTTTACATAAACGTCTTAGTTGCTTTCCGATTAATTACAAGTGTAATCTGTGTTGTCAGGTCATGTTGGTAACTTGGTATAGATGGTGCTCTTTTTTTTTTATGCTCAACTTAGTTTTATTCTAGTAAATTTCCTGGTTCTGTCTAGGCGTCTAGCAGAAACACTATTCTAATATTATCAATTTTTTTGTGGTAGAGATACTTGGCAAAACCCATAAAATTATCTCCTGAAGATGGTATTTTCATAGTGATTGTGATTCGTTGTCTTCTGTGGTGGACTTCTGCGGTTCAGAATTGGTAATTAATTTTATTGTTCTGCTTCTTAAATTAACATCACTTCTGTGTTTTTGATGGGAAAGTTTGGAGTGCTGGGAATTTTTCACATTCTAATTAGGGTTTTGGTTTAGTTTTTCTATTAGTTTGTGTATATGTTGAGCCTCTAAAGTTAGGGGTTAAGATTAAAATTGAGAATCTTGGCATTTTTTAATTCTGCTTTCAGTCTTTTGATATTTTCTTCGGGGTGGTTCGAATTAGGTTTTGTGTTGTTCATTATTTTTATTAAAAAAAAATTAGCAGCTGGTTCTTGGGAGACTTCTGGCTAGGCACTTTTTTGGGAAAATTTTGAAATCGAAGCTTTTAAGTATTGATTAATTTGGTCATTTCTTTATTTTTGTTGTTAGTTATTTTTAATGTTGGGGATCGGTTTATATGTAGTTTAGTACTTACCCAAGTAGGTTTTGGATTGTTTGGGCTATTTCAGCCTCATTGTTGGTATTGTGGCCATTTTCGAAGATGTCGTTGTCATTTGGATTATTTTTAATTTTTTTGGTTTCTTGGGAACCTGCTTTTAATTTTTTTGGGTAAAAGATCAAGAAGAGAGGTCAACAACCAACTTTATTTTGGGTTAGAAGTTTTGGTGCATTATTTTTTTCATTTTTTGACATGGGAGAATTTAGCTTAACTTTTTTGCTAAAAGTGTTGGTGTCTTTATTTTTCTGCATTTCTTGACATGGGAGATTTTACAGCAAGTATGGTAATAACTAGGATCACTGGAAGAGTTTGCATGTCTATATCAGCCCGGGTAATGGCAATAATCGGGATCAAGATCTAGATATCTTTAAATTGATTCTATTAAAGAATCTAGGTTAGATTCCAATAGTCCGAATTTGATATCATAATGGCATTAACTATGTTGTTTTACTAGATTTGACATTGATTAACATATGCAAGAAACTTTTAGTTAAGTGAGTTTACTCTCTGTGTTAAGTGACAAATAGTTTTAGCAATAACTTTTAAGTAAAAAATAGGTGTTGATAAATGAGTGAATATTATATATATATTTACCTTATATATGGAGATCTCACAGACTAAAGCTTTAGTCCCATTACAAGATCTTTTTCTTTCTTGCCTTCTCGTATCTTCGGTTCATTTTAATTTTTTTCTCCTTAATAATTTATGAATGGGTATCATTATAGATTCTTACTCCCAAATTCCATAATTTCATTAGAGAATCTATTATACTTAGTTGGTGGTTCATGATCTTGGCATTTTGTTTCTTAAATTAGTACCTTATTATAGAAATAATGTTAAATTAGTAGGTTGAAGAAAAGAAATTCTCAAGAACTAATAAGGAATGCCGAAAAATCTTTGGAAAAAAGAGAACGTTTTGGTGCTTTTGTAATGTAACATCAATTCTAAAATTACATTCCTTATGTTTTCAAGTTTTTTTGACATTTCTATTTTGCTTGTATTTTGTTGAGGAATATATTTTTCCAATCCTGGTGGAATGATTAATCCCTAATTAATAATACATCACTTGAACGTTAGAAGTTTCATTGTTTTAAATTAACAATGGCTTAAAGCTGTTTAACAAAATGTCTCTAAGAACCACAATGTTCAAGGATTTTTTTTTCTTTTATCTAAATAAAATTTGCAAAATACATACATAACATACATAAAATTTCATATATTTATTGGTTAGTCTTTGGCTGAGTTCTTGTTTAATATTTTCGCAGATTGTATCGAGAAATTTGTCTGAACCTATACGTTCTCACAAGGACCTGGATAAAGATTATGCTCCTTATTATGTGAAATTTTATGAAGGACTTTCAAAGCAGCTCATACATCAAGGACATGTACTTGATGTTCTCGCTTGTGCCCTTGACCAGGTGATATATTGCCATGTCTTCCATTACTTTGTAGGACTTTCAAACCAGCTCATACATCAAGAACCTTTTAATTACTTTGCAGGAAATTTGACCCGCAGACTCTCGAGTGCTAGCAGCTTGAGCGGCATGGAGGAAAGTTACTTTCTGCAGGAGAAATCCTGGAGAGCCGATCATGAATCTTACTATATGAGAAGCATGAGACCAAATGCTTTTGACGCTTCCCTTCGTCAAAAGGAGGGCGAACTTGCATCTTATATGTCTCGATTGGTTTGGACTATAGAACATGGAATATTCCTGGATCATTGTCTTATCTAATCTTAATTCATATGTGCATTTATATTTCCTTTTGATCACTGTAGAGCATCTTTTTTGCTTCTTGTTGAGTATTATATAGATGTTACTCCAGGCAACCATGGAATCCATCCGGGACTCGCTTGCTGAAGAGTTGGTTAAAATGACAAAGCAGGTGAACTTCAATAATCATATCAAATTGTTTATCTCATTATACTTTTCTTTTGATTAACTCTATTGCTTGTAGTGCGAGAAGTTAAGGGGAGAAGCTTCCATGCTGTCTGGAATACGGGCTGAACTGGAAGCATTAAGATGGAGGCATTTGGTAGCTCTGGAATTAATGGGTGAGCGTGATGAGGAGGTGAGTAGTCTGATTACTTCAAATTTGTTTTTAAAAGTCTTTGATAAGAATGCTTTGATCACAAGGTACTTCGTCATGTTTGATTAAATGAGTTTTGTCGGCTTGTTTATTTGGAAAAGAAAAGGAAAAAAAAAGGGTCAATTAGGTTTGCACAATGTCAATGAAGAGACCTCCTAATAGACATAAGTAGGTGGTAGCTTCGACTCTTTTGCATACCTTCTGGATCAAAATATTCAAACTGTGGATTGTACTTCATTGCATGTCTCACTATAGCTTTTCTTATAAAATTGTTTTATGTAGCTTGAAGAACTGCGTTAGGATATTGTGGACTTAACGGAGATGTACAGAGAACAAGTAAACTTGCTTGTAAATAAGGTACTATATTCTACAACAGTACTCTTATGTGTTGGGTTCTTGACATCTTGTTCTTTTGAATATTATCTTCATGTTTTGCTCTTTCAATTTTTTTAATTTTTTTTACTTATTTAAAATTTTGGATATTATCTTCATGTCATATAACCCTACCTCTGGTTTATTCACTGACCTATCACCGTTCCAGAGAAAACTAATTTTTGTGTGATAGGAAAAGCATTAGTGCTTCATATGCATATGTTAAGACCTGGAACTTTGTGGTAAGTGGATTTAAAATCTTTAACATAATTAAAAGAATGAGAATATGAGTTATTAAAAGGAAAGCACGAAAACATGATTTCAAGTCTAAACGAATTCACCTTATGCATAATATTTCCAAAGGTCAGATCTGTATTGGCTCTACCTTCTTGTACCCTTCATGGGTGAGGGTTTGAGATGAACAAATATAACACCACCTACTCTTCTAATTCTGCCCACCATCTTCTATAGATATCCATTTGTATAATGAGTAGCCGAATAAATGATCAACATTAGTGTAATTTTTGTTAAGGTGAAGCTTATCTTTTGTTATAAATCTAATTTTTAGCACTTCGTGCCTAATGAATTAGTTTGTGCACATGATACTCGAGAATGTTTGTAATTGATAGAGTTTGAAACTATATTCAGATCCATTCTAATCTGGAAATGCAATACGCCATTGATTATATTAAGACCCCCAGGGTTGCCATCCTCTGGACAAAAATTGCAGGAATTTAAGGATTTTATTCATTATTTATGGTGTACCAGTAGACATTGTGAATAACCCATCATGACAACAACATTATTTTTGTTTTATAATTTTCCTAGGTTTTCGGTTTTGTCATAGATTTTCCTGTAGATATTATAGAAATCTCATGAATTTTTTTGGGCACTGATCATGAATGACTTTGACATGTATCTGTAATTGTTGCTATATGGCAGGGTTGCAACTTAGTTGTTCAAAGGGACAGTAAAAGATTATTATTCTTTGACATGCTAATGTTGGAGTGTCCAGGTGTAAGTACATACCTATTAAAAAAACTACCAAAGGGGGTCAAACCTGGAGATGACTATTGAAGATTTAGAAGTTTCTAAACATTTACTTGCATTTAACTTCAGTACAAGTCACCGCATGTATGTGCTTTGTAAGAAAGGGAAATTGCATGGTAACTTTTGAATATCACTTAACATAGTAGGTTAATACTATGTAAGGAATTTTAAGGAATTTTAAAGTGGGATAGGAGTGCAAACAAAATAAGTAAGTTAATACTACTTACGATCAAACTGACAATTGATATATTAGATTTTCAAAATCACAAACCTTGATATATTTACTGTTGTCATTGTAACGCTATATAACTAAAAGAATTATATGGTTAGTTACTTGGTTGATTTTAAGTATGGTCAGTAGGGAGTAATACAATTATGTGTACAAAGTGCCTGGTTTTTATATTTAATAACCATTTTCTGTTAATGGGCAACAATTTAATCCTTATACTATATGTAGACTACTTTTGTTCTCTGCAATAAGTTCTTTTTTTGCTTTTGCTAAGCTATAGAAGCTTTCTAAATTTGATATTGTGATTCTTGATGCAGTTCTTTTCAACTTCACCAAATTGGGTGGAAAGCAAGCATTTGAGGTTTAAGGAGTAATTTATTTTATGGGTTTTGTATTGTAGCTCACGCTGCTCAACCTAATTAGGAAAAAAGACAAAGGCTTAATTCAGTTTTTTTGTTTAATTTTGAAAATTGTCAACCAGTTAAGTGAAAGTAAAACTTGCAATTTGAGTGAGGTGATGTTGTGCATGTTAATGTGAATCATGCCATTTGAGTTTCTTTCTAAAGTTGGTATTTCTCTTGGTTTTCTTGGACATGCAATTGTTTCCATCCACGCCTCTTCAATTTGTGTTGTATGAAAGGTTTATTCAGTTTAAGATTGGTTCTGTTTCAGGTTTTGGGAAGGGAATCCCTGCGCTCTGATGCAGTTGACGAGAAGAAAGACTATGCAAGGCAAGCTTGGATTGCCAAACCTAGAGCTCCAGGTTTGTGACTCCAAATTGGATTGGGTTTGTTCCTAAGCTAAAAATTAGACTTATAACCTATAAATACATGATGTAAGGCATAAAATAAGGGGAGATTACATAGATTAGATTAGAGATACACTCCATTAGATTAGAACATAAACCCTAGTTCTTATATAGTTTTGGAGATTGAAGCAACTTAGAGACTATTGAAGAAAAAGAGCAGGAGCTTGAGGAAGATGGAGATTTGCTGATAACAGATTTATTCTCTTCTCTAATCTTACTTTTATCTTTTAATGTCTATTCAATTGTGGATTCTTGGTTTTAATTCATTAATCATGAACTAATTCTTTTATTAAAACTACTAATTGAACATTTTATGTCTATAAATTAGTTATTCAATTTATTCCAATTATTTGTGTCAAAGTGAATTGTGTATCTTGTCTTATGCTTATTGATTAATTATTTGATCAGTAATTACTTTGTTACTCTAGAAGGAATTGAAAGAGGAGATCTAGGGTTAGAACTGGGCATGATAACATGTGACTTAGTTATTTGTATGACGAATAATTAGGTTCGTGAATTGAATGGAAATATCTGTTCACCGCATGTAACACACAAGGAATTGGAATTGAAGGAGTTTAATTCAATTGTTTTGCATAGGAATATAGCAAGATTAATCTAGATTAAATAGAAGTCATTTGATCACTTAGAAAAAGACTTTTGGCATTTGAGAATTCCTGTTAACAATTCAGTAAGCATAATAATTGAGATAATTAAATAATCGATTTATAGTTCATAATTGGGGATATTGAAGTCTTAATCTTTATTTATTTGAATTTATTTATAAAGCAATTCGGTTTAATTAGTTAATTTAGTTTTCTTAATTAGAAAAATCACACTTTGCAATTGTTTAAATAAAATTGATTTGGTTAAGAGTTAGTACTTGGTAATTTTTATTAAATAATTCCTCGTGGGAACGATACTCTACTTTCACTTTATTACTTGTTGACCGTGTATACTTGCACGCATTCATTGATTGTGAAATCGATTAATAAGTTTTTGGCGTCGTTGCCGGGGAATTAATTTAATAATTATTTACCAATATTAATTTCAATCAAATTAGTCTTAATTTAAACATTTTTATTTTTATTTTTAATTCTCTTCCTATATTTCTCTCTTTTCAGGTACCATGGATGACTTTGCGTATCAATGGCCATACACGAACATGAATCAACTAAAGGAGATAGGGATTGATGGACTAAATACATTTTCTGTAGAGCCAATACAAATTGAGGCAAATTCGAAGACTCAACCAATGGAAATATAGATTGACGGACTCGCGACACTTTCAGCATTGGCAGGACAGGTGTCCGCAATAGCTAAGAAAATGGAAACAAGGAGTCCACCATCCACACAACAAGTAGCTATGGTTTCTGAGTTATGTGCTGGGAGTCATGCTACAGATCAATGTGCCATAAACGCTGAATCAGCTCAGATCGTAGGGAGCTATAATCAATACACCCAACCGTATCTGAATCAAAACATATATAATCCAGGTTGGAGAAATCATCCGGGATTTTCTTAGAGTAGCAATAAAGCTCAAGCACCTAGACAGCAAAACACATCCGAATTTCAAAATCAAACCCAACAACAGCCAAAGAAAAAACCAAGTTAGGAAGAAGTTTAGGAAAAATTCATTTCAATTATGGATAAAAGGATCGATGCACAAGACAAGTTATGGAATTAAGTAGATATGAATGTGAAAAGCCAAGATGCTTCGATAAAGAATCTGGAAAATCAAATGGGACAGATAGCACATGCGTTGAACACCCGACCACATGGAACACTCCCTAGTGATAAAGAGATAAATCTGGGCAGAAATGAGCATTGCAAGGCGGTGACTCTACGTAGTGGAAAGGATTTGCAAGAGATAGTCAAGGAAAAGGAGATCGACGAAGATTTAACTGTAAGATTCAACGAAGATGAACCAATTTCATTAGTATCCCGTGTGCCTCCTCCACCAAAGTTCATTAATCCGGATAGTTTTGCAAAACCATGCCCAATTGGCAGTCATGTCATCGGCAAAGCTCTTTGTGACATAAGAGCTAGTACAACTATGGAGTCATGGTGGGTTGAAAAGGAGAAGATAGAGGAAGATCCCATTATGTTTACTAAACTTCAATGCCCCAATCTGATCATAGACATAATGGAGAAAACACCTAGTTGTTGGACGTTCTTAATAGGGAACCTATCTACAATGAGCATGCTATGTGACTTTTATTCAAGGGTCATTACTAATGGGAACCTCCCAAAAGAGACATTGTTACTGATGGATGGAGGGTTCCTCAATTTTCATAGGGGAACTGGATAGAGAATTGTAGAATTCAAGCTGAGACTATAAAATAAGCGCTTATTGGGAGGCAACCCAAGTTTAATTTTTATTTTTAGTTTTTATTAGGTTTTATATTAGTAGTTTTGAATTTTCATTTATTTAGAATTTAATAAAATTGTTTCTATCATGGTTTACAGGTTATTCAAGTCAAATTCAAGTGTGGTGCCCATTTTGTTCCATGTGCTTAGCCTATTCTCCAAACTTAGTGGACAAGGAGGAAGATTGTTATATTTTCAGGGAAGTCCTATGCTCTACATTTTTCTATTTTAGCCATTGAGGACAATGTCTAGTTTAAGTTTGGGAGCATTTTAGTGTAGTATTGCATATAGTTAGTTATTTGCATTATAGTTCATTATTTTTACGTGTTAGCATTTTGTTTTTTTAGGTTACATATAATACATGGTTGTTAATTGCATATGCATATATGTGGTGCATTAGTATGTGTTCATGTAGTATAATTTTTTTTTTCATAAATCTAGGCAATAGATTGGTTTGAATTTAGCTCGGCCTATGATAAGATTTGGTTTTGCATGTTAACTTGAACAGTGTTGATAATTGATGATGAGTTCTAATTTTAATCATGATGATAATCTGAGCCTGTCTAAAACTTATGTAACCGGTTAGCACTTAAAGTTTAACAATTGTAATCCACCTGGTTCAAGGTTTTCATAATTTATTTCTGAGGGAAAATCTTGGTTAAAATTTAAGGAAATTAGTGAACTGGCGGTAAAGGTTGGAAAGACGTAAAAGCTTAAGTTTGGGGGAATCTATGGGGAAAGAAATGATGAAAAGAAAAAAAAAATAAAAAATCCAAAAAAAGTAAAAAAAAAGAGAGAATAAACATCGTGGCATGCTTGTCTAGTTTTGTGGCCTTTGTTACTTGAGTAAGTAAGTCCGAGGAGATTATCTTTACACCTAGCGCCCTAAGGTCTTAATGGCTTGGGAGTAGTTGGTCGAAAGCTCGTTAAGGTAGCACTGAAAAGCCTAAGGGAATAAGACATTGCACAACCATGAGAAAAAAATAAAAATAAAAAATAAAACACGAGAAAGAGCAAAAATGCCCTCGTGATTGAATAAAAGTAGAAATAAATCCTGTATTTACCCTTAGACTTGGTAATTGCTTAGTTTTAACTAGAGTTGTCATGTTCAGAAAAGTAATTGAATTGGAACTGATATTTTTCTTCTAAGAAGTTTGTTATGTGATTATCTTGAACTGTGGTTGGTTAGAATGGTTAACAAGCACACACACACAACATGGGTGATGACTGGTTTGGATTGACTAATTGGTTAGAGTTATGGATTTTAACTTGATTGGATATATTGTTTGAGTACCAATGGTATCTTTGAGGCCTGTTGCTATATATCATACTAATTTATTACTGGGTTTGTAGGTATATTAGGAAGTAGATCATGCATATGCATTCATGTAATTGAGATCGGTTGTTTATTGTTAGTTCTTTTGTGTTTTTGCTTGAGGACAAGCAAAGGTTTAAGTTTGGGGGTATTTGATGAGTGAGTTTTATACACATGAATTGAGTGCGTTTGAGCTTAATCTTTTGGTTGATTTTAAGTGTTTGTGTCTATTCATGCATGTTTTATGTTGTTTTGTAGGAATTGGGACAAAAGTTACTTGGATCGACGTTTGGGGTTGCTAGATTCGCATTTTCGGCTTGCCATTTACACAGCAGTCAATTCAGAGCCAATTTGAGTATTGCTCCGGACTTTATTTTGGAAAACATAAAAATGAAAGTTGTAGATCTATGTCTCCTCTTTCTAGAACATCTTGAATCATTGAAATCAGAGTTTAGACGAAGACATTATGGCCATTTTCCCAAAGGGCGTCGGAGTAGAAAATTTCCAAAAATGTTTCAGCACCGGGGCGCCAATTTTAAGCCTATGCTCAGCGCCGGGCACTGGGGATTAGTGTTGCAGCGCCGTGCCCAGCACTGGGGCTCTGGGGAAGGGTCTATTTAGGCTTGAACGCGTTTTGGGGCGAATTTTGACACCTTTTTGACTCCAAATTGGATTGGGTTTGTTCCTAAGCTAAAAATTAGACTTGTAACCTATAAATACATGATGTAAGGCATAAAATAAGGGGAGATTACATAGATTAGATTAGAGATACACTCCATTAGAATAAAGCATAAACCATAGTTCTTATTAGTTTTGGAGATTGAAGCAACTTGGAGACCATTGAAGAAAAAGAGCTGGAGCTTGAGGAAGATGGAGATTTGCTGACAACAGATTTATTCTCTTCTCTAATCTTACTTTTATCTTTTAATGTCTATTCAATTGTGGACTCTTGGTTTTAATTCATTAATCATGAACTAATTCTTTTATTAAGACTACCAATTGAACCTTTTATGTCTATAAATTAGTTATTCAATTTATTCCAATTATTTGTGTCAAAGTGAATTGTTCATCTTGTCTTATGCTTATTGATTAATTATTTGATCAGTAATTACCTTGTTACTCTAGAAGGAATTGAAAGAGGAGATTTAGGGTTAGAACTGGGCATGATAACATATGACTTAGTTATTTGCATGACGAATAATTAGTTTCGTGAATTGAATGGAAATATTTGTTCAGCGCATGTAACACATAAGGAATTGGAATTGAAGTAGTTTAATTCAATTATTTTGCATAGGAATATAGCAAGATTAATCTGGATTAAATAGAAGTCGTTTGATCACTTGGAAAAAGACATTTGGCATTTTGAGAATACCTGTTAACAATTCAGTAGGCATAATAATTGAGATAATTAGATAATTGATTTATAGTTCATATTTGGGGATATTGAAGTCTTAATCTTTATTTATTTGAATTCATTTATAAAGCAATTCGGTTTAATTAGTTAATTTAGTTTTCTTAATTAGAAAAATCACAATTTGCAATTGTTTAAATAAAATTGATTTGGTTAAGAGTTAGTACTTGGTAATTTTTATTAAATAATTCCTTGTGGGAACGATACTCTACTTTCACTTTATTACTTGTTGATCGTGTATACTTGCACGTATTCATTGATTGCGAAATTGATCAACAACTTCCCAAATATTTTTATTTCTAAAACACTTTTTGATTGTACTTTTATGTAAAGTACCATTATAAGGTTGTGGTCGAGGCACCATGAGAGTTACATACATTTCTAATAAAACTCACAGTTTAACTGTGGTCGTATTATGCACGATAGTTCAACAGTTTTATAAATAAAGTTTGTATTTGATTTTTATAATGTGATATCTGGTGACTTAGAATGGGTCGTGTGGACCTATTTTGGGGGCGTCACAAATGGTATCAGAGATTAGGGATATGGTCGCTGGCGGAGATAAGAGTCTAGAACTAGGAGGGGAGAGACGAGTTATATACTTCGCTAGTGTGTGACTTACCTAAGCTGAAATTATTTACTTGATAAGTTGACAAATTGTGATATGTCAATTAACCTTTGTTTTGAAGATGAGCAATGGAAAAATCATGATACAGAGGATATAACCGTGAAGGTACAATCCAAAAAGAAAGCAAGGTATTCTCATCTCTTCGAACTACCAGGTACGTAAATTTCGTGGGCAAAATTTCATAAGGAGGGGAGATTGTGAGACCCCAAATTTTATGAAATGAAAGTATTCAATTTTCTTATAATTATTCTATTTAGTAAATGTTTAAATTGATAAAAGGTTAAAGTTAAGGGTGATATGTGAAAATTTTTCAAAGTATGCAAGTTGTTATAAAATATTCGTTTGGTCGGGGAATATTATTTTTGTCGGGGAATATCCGTAGGACGGCACAATCATTGGTGGACTCCACAATAGAAGTATTGTCGTAGTAAGAAAATGAAAAAAATATCTTTTTATAAAAATAACAGCGAAAGTGTTACCGTTAAAACTGTTGAACTACCCAGTAGGAGAAGTACAGAAATACGCGTGGTTATATAGTAGCACACAATATTGATTATTGATGCTTACATGAGAAGTCACTCAGTTATACTCAATTATTGTTATAGTAATTGTTGCATCATATCTCTCATATTATTGATTCAATTATTGTCACAGTATCATTAACATAATAAGTTATATTAATAAATCAATAATTGAGATGACAAAGTTATTCATATTATTATTTGCAATATTGACAATGTTTAGAAGTTCTGTCAAGGAGAGGTTTGGTCACCTAATTGCGCGCTAATAAGGAGAAATCCTTATCGGAAAGCCCCATCTTTTCTAGGAACGACCTAGTTGTTGAATATTGTGAGTTATAATATTATTGATGAATGTTATTAAAAATCGAATTTGAGTTCGGAGTTGAATTTAGAGACGCGGATGTGATATTTGAGTCCAGAACGATGAAATTAGTAGAAATAGACTATAAACACAAATTTTGTTGGGGTTGACTTTTTGGTCAAAAAAGTAATAGTTGACTTTTTTAGAAAAAGTCAAACTTCAAATTTTCAAAAATGAAATTATTGAGAAAAATATTTCCATTGTGTTGGGATTATTAGTGTTAGTAGAAATCGACATTTATTTCGATAGTAATTGATGTCTGGAAGTTATATTGACCAATCGGGTAATTAATCGGGTAAATGAGCAATTAATTGCTATTAATTCACATGATTATAACTATTTGTAATCACATGTGTGTACTATTGATTCACATTCTTGTAGTATTAGGGGAGTTGGTGCAAGATTGATAATACTTGCATGACTAAGTTAAAAATGGAGGTATAGATGGAGGTACTATATTGTAATTTGTATTTTAACATGATTATAACTATTGAGTCACATGATTGTACTATTGATTCACATTATTTACTATTAGGGGAGGTGGTGCAAGTTTGATAATACTTGCAGGACTAAATTAAAAATGAAGAAAAAGATGAAGGTATTATACTATAATATTTTGAGCCCCAAAACGTGCAATTATCGAAACTATATTTTCCTAGAAATAGAAGCTCATTCTTCCTTCATTTCTCACCAATTCACTAAAGCTTTAGAGCAATTATTATAGAGAGAAATTATAGAGAGAAAGAAGACGAGAAGTCTGCTACCTCACTATTCCAATATCCAGTTTCTTCTAAGATAAGAGATATTATTATTATAGTAATGGGTATTATTCTTTCGTATTCATGAAGAGAGTTATTTTTTTTCAATACTCGTAAGGGTTGTTATTCCATTCTTTATTAATATGTTGGAATAACCTGTCTATGTGAAGTACCGCATACATGGTGAAATTCTTCTGTTATTCCATTCTTTATTATTTTGTTAGAATAACCTGTCTGTGCGGTCTATCGCATGCCTAGTGAATTCTGTTGTTATTCCATTCTTTATTATTCTGTTGGAATATTCTATCCGGGCGGATTACGCATGACCTGGTTCCATTCTTTATTATTCTGTTGGAATAACTTGTATGTGCGGTCTATCGCATGCCTTGTGAATTCTGTTGTTATTCCATTCTTTATTATTTTATTGGAATATCGTGTCTGTGCGGATTACGCATGACCTGGTTCCATTCTTTATTATTCTGTTTGGAATAACCTGTCTATGTGGATTACCGCATGCATTGTGAATGATCCTTTGTATTCATTCCTTATTAAATTGTGGAAATGAACTATCTACGTGGATTACCGCATGGCGGGCGAAATTCCATTTGCAGTTTCGTATATTCTATTATACTCGTATGAGATATCATTTCTTTTGTACTCGTCAGGGAATATCATTTTCTTTGGTATTTTTTTACCAGTTACTATTCACGAGTTACTATTCACTCTAGTATTATGCACTCGGGTATTCGGGGAACTTTTTGTGTCGGAGTACTATTCACGAGTTACTATTCACCTAAATTACTATTCACCCGAATATTATTCACTCGGGTATTTGGGGTACTTTTCATATCGGGGTACTATTCACGAGGTACTATTCCCGAAGTACTATTCATAGGGTACTATTGCGGGGTATTATTTACCCAAAAAATATATTTCTTTTCTGTCCAAATTATTTTTGGTACATGAATTTTATTCTTGAATTTTACTCCACAAAGCAATATCATGTTGACAATTTGGATATTTTTAAACTCTGGATAAATTTAAAGTCTTTAATATTTATCCTTGATTTCGTTTAATTAATGATTATATCATTATCATCATCCTCATGCTTATATTATGATGAAAGTCATCTTTGGCTTACGTGCAAAGATGGACTGTTGATTATTGGATTTACAGTTGTATATCTTTGGCTTTCATGCAAAGATGGACCGTTGATTATTGGTTTTACATGTGTATATCTTTGGCTTACGTGCACAGATGGACTACTGATTATTGGTTTTACAGTTGTATATCTTTGGCTTACGTGCAAAGATGAACTATTGATTGATGAGTATCTTTGGCTTATGTGCATAGATGAACTGTTTATTGGTATGATTATGATCGGGGATCATTCGGTATAATTATAACCTGTAATATTATAGATGATGTGGTAAAAGTCGTCATTGGCCCATAGTGCATTGATAGACAGTTATTGGTATGATTATAACCAGGGATTATTCAGTATAATCATGACCATTGATGATTACATGAATATCCTTGGTCGTAGTGCAGGGATGATTCGATGATGTGGATTATTTATTAAGCTGAGTCTCAACGATAAAATATTGATTATACACTTTTAATTCGTAAAAGAAAGTAGATACCATGCTCTACTTGACTCTTCTAAAATACAGTAGTATTTCTTTGGCCTATAGTGCAAAGATGAATTGTTAATGAATATCTTTGGCCGTAGTGCAAAGATGAATTTATTAGTATGATTATGAGTAGGAATTGTGATTTGGTATAACCATGATTTTTGATGTTTCAGATGAAAATAGGTGATGAAAATTATCTTCGTCCTGGGTGCGAAGAGGAATTTAGAATCACAATTATGATTATTAGTTATTCATATGATTGTGGACAGGAATTGTTGATTGATGTTACAAGGATAAAACATTATTGGTGGACTTTTAACATGGAGAAAATAATAGACCCGGTGGTCTATTTGACTCTTCTAATGGATTGCTCGTTCCGCTGCAACTATGTTTGAAAAGTTTTATCATCTACCATATGTTCTAAATCTCTGATTTATTACTGATGAAGGCTATTGATGATGTAAATTATCTTTAGTCATGATATTCTTTACTGGGCTAATTGTGCTCACTCTTTTTGCTTCACAATTCTTTTCAGGTAATAAGAGTGTTACCGAGTCGAGCGGGGATAATAGTGGAATAGAACGGTGGTCTATAGCAGTTGAGGTTCTCCCTTAATAGTATGGAAATAACTTTATTGAGAACTTTAGATAAGTGTGTTGTATTGTATACGTTATTTGATATTTAATTTTGGTGAACCGAATAGGGTGAGGTGAACCCAACTTTGGAATGGTGTTTTGCCACTATTATACAAGATGTCTAATGACATAAAACCTCGTGTTATCATAAGACAGGGTTGTGCACATCCACTTGCTGAGTATATCTATGAGCATTACCTATATGATCTTGGAGTTTGGTTGCAGACAGTGGAGATAGTTATATGTCAAGAGAAGACTCACCATTGGAAAGAACATGATAGTAATCTTCTCATTTTTCTTTGGGGTCTATTGGGTCAACCAAGGATAATTCTGTGGACATATGATATCTATCATAACCTTGACGCATGGCCTCCCATGTACGAAGTTTTCCTTGAGCACTTCCCAAAGATTTTAATTTCTAAAATAGTTTTTGACTATACTTTTATGTAAAGTACCATTATAAGGTTGTGGTCGAGGCACCATGAGAGTTACATACATTTGTATTAAAACTCACAGCTTTAACTCATATCAGATTCTCGCATTTACGCAGTTCAACAGTTGTATAAATGAAGTTTGTATTTGATTTTTATAGTGTGATATCTGGCGACTTAGAATGGGTCGTGTGGACCTATTTTGGGGGCGTCACATAACATCTTCAATAAATTCTGATATTATTCATTCAAAAAGTATAAACATAGGAAAGATAATATCACTGCTATTTACATCGACTATCCTGAGATAAAGAATCTTCAGGATTAAATTATCATATTCCATTGCTTATATCAACACTGGAATTTACATTATTAAGTACCAAAGATATTCAAATAACTCATACTGTTCCTATCACGGCCTACTAAGACGTCGAACGGCTTCTCTGGGCTTTTCTTCCATAATATGGAATATCTTCCTACAATACAGCATGTACCAAGGTAAGTCCTTGAACTACATTGGATAGTAAATAACTCGATCCTGAGCCCTAACAATCATTGTATTAAAAAAATAGTCCATCTCACTCATCTTAGCCTACTTTTCCTACACCTCTTCTTCGGCTACATCTGTACGTTGGGAAGCTTCCTCGTAAGCATCTTCAGTAGTGGCTCGCTTGGCAGACTCCTCTCCCAAATCACCCTTAAGCTTCTCATTCTCAGCCAATAGTTACTCCTTCTGACTCTCTTCCTGAACTAACTTCCACTCCACATTCCCAAGACGTCCATCAAGATCCTGAATTTCCTCATCTGTTTGATCTATAGTGGTCTGGCGTTCATCTGCCACCTCCTCCAACTCTCTGACTCTATCTTGTAGCTCTATATTACAGTCGTATATCTCATCTTACATCCCAACAGTAATAGATTTCGGTGGGAACTCTTCTTCCTCCTCTTCCTCATCTGTTTATGGTAGCTCCACGGGATCCTCCTCATTCGTCTCTACCTCATTATCCTGATCAAACTCAGAGTCATGCTACTAACCCTCAACAGTGATCAACGGAGGTGGCTCCTTCTAAATAAACTGCTCTCGGATGACATGGATGTCTTGGGGCTCCTCCCCTCTAGGCACTTGGGGTTCCTCCTTCCCAGCCCGACTAGATCCTCCAATATAAGTCATCTTGAAAATAAAATTTTAAGTTTTAATTACTAATCGATACTCGAGAGCACATAAGTATATCATATAAGCACATAAAGTTTTTTTTATCTTCAATGAATTCCTTAATTCATTCCTTAGAACTCGATAAGAGTTTATCACCACTATATTCTCAATCTTCTGTAAGGCTACTACATAAGGTTTTTCCCCCACCTAAGGTTCATAACCTACAGCTTTGATACCAACTTGTGACACCCCCAAATAGTGGTACTTAAATTTCCCACATATTTGGTGTTTACTCTCCAAAATAGCACATCTAACTACCCAAAAATAAATAAACTAATAAATGAAATAGAAATACTCCCAATAAAGGGTTACAACATCTTAAACAGATCAATCCCAAGTTATCTAACCTTAATACATCAAATATTAAAACATCATAAATAAATAAGTCTTAAACATAACATCATAAGTCTTAACAATAATATTCTCAAATAATAATAAACAAGTCTTCATCACTTGTTTACTTTGCATTTGCCCTTACTGGTAGATGGCTCGTCAACCCTTTCAACCTTAGCTACAATGTTATCATGCAAGAGTGAGCAACAATTGCCCACAAGTATAACAATAATAATAATGATAACATGTGAGTAAACATTGGATACTGGAATAATATAAAGCTCTGCTGTTGAATTAAGATAGAAAACAAGAATCAAAAGAACTATGTCCCAAGTTATCAAGTATTTCTACTTTAAACCTTTAATAGTCGTAAGACTATATAGACCTTACTTCTCGTACTTAGGGGGATCAACCATTAGTACCATGTACGTGCACAACATCTCAACGCTAACGTGTAATATAATCCCCTAATAATAGGGTTGTTCATCTCAGCTTTAACATTAGAGTCCGCTCCAAAGGGAGTTTGGTTTGGATTAACTTCGAGGGTAATTTAGAGTTCAATAATCATCAACTAAGGATTAGTCGAATCAATGGGGATTCACTAGCCTTTCAAGGTTTCAACACGATAATGCAATAGATATTTATATCAAAGATTGAATTTCAACTCTATATAATTGAATGGGTATTGTATAACAGAAGTAATACTTCAAAAGAACTAGGACATTTCATTTGGAATCATGAACTTGAATGATTAAGTATTAACGGTAACAACTACGCCGTTATTTATAAACAACTTATATTTGTCGTTTTCTTCATCCAATCGCTTTCCGTTATGGGGCCCACAAAAGACTCAAGGCTACCGTCATTTATTTATTCCCGACAAAGATTTAATATTCCACGACCAAACGAATATTCCCTACAATAATGAATATTTTATAACCACTTGCTTATTCGAAATATTTATGTATTTTACCCATAACTATCCACATTAATCAAATCGAATTTACTACTATTTCAAAATAATAAATAGAGGAAAATAAATTTCATTTATTAATAATTTGGGGTCTTACAACCTCCCATCCTTATGAAATTTCGTCCTCGAAATTGACGTGTCGACGCACTGTGTTTTCGAAAAGATGAGAATACCTCGCTTTCATTTCCGCTTTCCAACTCCTGTGTCATTTCCTCAATAGCATGGTTTCTCCACAAAACTTTAACTTGTGGTATAACCTCAGTACATAGGACATGTTCTTTCCTATCCAAGATCTTGACAGTACCTCCTCGTGACGTTAAGTCTTCTACTATCTCATCCAGCTTCTAACTCAATGACGTGGTTCGGGTCGTCCACATATTTACGTAACATCGATACGTGAAAAAACGTTATGAACACGCCGTCATACTTGGCGGTAAAACGAGTCTATAGGCCACGCCCCTATTCGATCAAGAATTTTAAATGGATTAATAAATCGAAGGTTTGAGCTTTCCTCACCTCACCGATTCTCTCACTTTTGAAATAACAACTTCTTGCACCTCCTTCTTCAAATTCATCAGCTCCAGTGTGTATCTTGAACATCTTTAACTTTATCGATTAAAGTCGATTATACTCGTATATCATCACGTGGGTACCTAGAGTTTTCATCTCCATCTCTATTATTTGTAAATTATACTCTGAAATGAGTCTTTGACAATATCGTGACTACTCGTATTGTATACGATCTTCTACTCAACACGCCGCCTACCACGTTCGCTTTTCCAGGATGGTATGGTCGAACATGTCTGAAATGAGTCTCCTCTTGAGTTCTTCGAAGCTCTTCCCACATTCCTTGCTCCATTCTAATTTTGTATCTCTACGAGTCACCGTTAATGGAATAGCGATTCGAGAATATCCTTCAACGAATCTCCGATAATAGCCAACTAAGCCTGTAAAGCTACGTATTTCGATTACTGATTTAGGTTGTTCTCAATCGTGACTCATATCCCAACCTTGATAGCACGTTACAATGACACCTATCGCTTTACTATCGCATGCGAATATGGTGTCCCCTACGGAGAGTCTCGGCTTTTGCATTCCACAAAGGAAGTCACCAGATAAAGGCTCGGATACCAAATTCTATAGTTGAATTTTAACTCCTCAAGTTCAAATAGAGCCATTCGATATGGGATTTTAGAAATGAGTTTTGTCTTAGGGTTCAAATTCGATACAAAATTTAATATCGAACTTTGGGAGAGTAAGCCAAGAAATTCTTCAGAAATACGTCGGGAAAGTCAATAACAACAGGAATATTATTCAAATCTGACGTGTCTTTATTCAAATCCATAACATGGACTAAGAAAACTTGACATCCGTAATAAACGAATGACTTCATGGCTTGATATGAAAATGTTTGACTACAATGGTTTGATTGCTTGAATTCGAATAACAGGTTGCTTAGGAATATGAAAACTAACAACCTTACGAAAGTAATCAATTTCGGCATGATGAGTAGTTAACCTTAAAATCACATCAAAAACAAATATCTCTATAGAAATAAGGTTAACAGGTAATGTGATAGTGCCAACCTGAATCAAGAAAGATTTTTAAACAACGGATGTAATGAAAGTTTCTCCTAATGGAGTCTCCACAGATAGGTCAAAGTTTAATTTCTCCGTAGTCAAGTTCAAACGTTGAGCGCAAGCAAGAGAGATAAAAGAATGGGTAGAACCAGTATCTAGTAAGGTATAAACTTCGCAAGAATTTATAATTAACTAACCCATGCTAACTTCGTTCGGTTCCTTGCATTTTGACCGGCCACGACAAAACGCTCTTCCGAGAACCGCCGACTTTGACTTTTCTTCGGACATCCTTTTGAGTCACCATTCCCACTGGATGGGTTTCGATATCGTATAATCTCGAGCGATATGTCCTTCTTTTCCACAATTATAGCATACCTTTAAGCTGTTGTGGGCGTTTGGACCGATATGTCCCTCTTTCCGCATTTTTGTAACATACTGACCGGGTGGTCTTTCTCCTCCTTGGAACCCGGTTACTCTTTACCGACGTCTTCACATGGTCGTTGTTGAATCTCCTCTTTTAAAATCTCCTCCCGACTCGCTTCTTCTATTTTCATGGCCACGATTACCACGTGTGGTTACCACCTTTGTCCGTATTCTTCTTTCTCCGCCGGTTATCGTTATTACGATGACCGCTATCTTCTTGATATGATCCTCAGTTATGGTCCCTCGGTTGAACGTACTTTCGTTATCTCGCTCTAATAACTGAGCCTTGTTGACAACATCTGAATAGAGAGAAAATTTATGAGAAATGAGATACTGACGTATATCGGGTTTCAAACCTCTCATAAACATCCACGTCATACGTTCCTCATTCTCCACCAAATGAGGTGCAAACCTGGATAACTCCGTGAACTTCACCTCGTACTGGGACACTGTCATGTTATTCTGCTCCAGTCTAATAAACTCCACTTCCTTCATATGACGAACACTTTCAGGAAAGTATTTGTCATTAAATAGTTTCTGAAATATCTCCCAAGACATGCTGAGTGTGGCTGGATGGGTACGCTTCACGCACTCCCCACCAAAGAGTCGCCTCGCCACGGAACATAAAGGTGGCGAATGGAACCTTCTGTTCCTCCATGCATCCCAAGACATCGAATATCTTGGTAATTTATTTGACCCACGTCTCCGCCTTAATCGGATTCGGCTTTCCCCAGAATTCTGGTGGTCCCAACTCTTTGAACTGCTTGGCTGTGACAACCCGTGAATTGCTATCATTTCCTCCTGTATTTTGAACACGAGTCTCCCTCGTCTGATTTTGCATAAACTGCAAAAAGCTTCTAAACATCCCCTCGTTCATCATCTGTTCAGTGGTGTTGTTCACAGGAGGTACATTGTCAGCCTGTTGCATGTTCTCCTCGTTGGTAAGTACAGGCATCTCCACGGTCTCATTTACTCCACTGTTAATATTCTTATTCGACATTCTCAAATACTGTCATAAAACAAGGGTTAATTAAGGAAATCAATATATCACATAATATCCCTATATACTGACCAACTAACAAATAAGCTTAGGTAGGACACACTAGCGAAGGATTTACTCGCCTCTCCCTCCTAGTTCTATTCCCCGATCTCTTGCAGAGATCATATCCCTAAGCTACGATACCAACCGTGACACCCCCAAAATAGGTCCATTCCATCCAACCCATTCGAGTTGCCAAATACATGGTACGAAATAACTACAACTTTATTATTACAACATATAAACTCTGTGAGTTTAAATACGAGATATTGCCATCTGCATAATATCCACATGCAAATAAATCCCCATCATAATTATTGATACATTATTTTACAAAATGGTGAAGACTACTAAACAACTCTCTCTAGAACCTTCATTCCATACCCCGACTAGTACTCGCTACATTCTCGCCTCCCGAGAAGAAAAATGGAACAACAAAGAAAAGGGTGAGCTCAACTAGCCCAAAGAAAGAATATTATGACTAAGATAATATACAACAAATTATCGTTAGTCTCCAACGAGGGAAAAATCTAATAGAATACAATAGACAACCAGGTTTTAAATCAACAATCTGCGGTGAAAACAACAATTCATTAGAAGAGTTAAGTAGAGAATGCAAACTACTATCTTCTATATATGAATTTAAAAGTTCATCGTCGATATTTTATCCCTGTAACATCAATCAATATATATCTGGGATCAAATATTCGTCTTTGCAATACAGGCCAAAGATATTCATCAGTTGATCATGTTCATCTAAACACTGCTCATCTTTGCACTCATCGCCAAAGATATTCTTCAGAAATCATTCATCTTTGCACTACTGTGCCAAAGATATTCCATAATATCATCATTTAAGACTGAAGATGATGAAAAATATTTTTAAAGAAACGAATCCAGTGAAACAAAATGACAAGGATTAAGGATTAAGGATTCGTACTTTGTTTTATCCACGTCCAAAAATACCTCAAAAATAATTACTGTGGTGTAAAATTCAAGAATGATCAAAACATGGATACAATCAAAGCTAGTATCCAGAATAGATATTTTAGACGAAAAGAAAAATTTTCATTTTTCTTGAATAGTCTTAGATGATTCGTGAATAGTCTTGAGTATCGTGAATAATAACTCAGACACCAAAAGATAGAAATTCCACAAAAACATCTTCACGCTTCATGAATAGTACTACGTGAATAAATAGAACTCGTGAATAGTAACTCATGAATAGTAACTCGTGAATTACTACTCATGAATAGTAACCCCGACATGAAAAAGTTTCAAATTTGATAAAAAGTTCCAACCAATATTTCAGCATAATGATATTGAAGAAATAATATCATTTGAGAAGAAAATAACATCCCTTACCTCGAAAGACAAGATTTCTAGTTGAAACACCGGATATAGACTATGACTTGAACTTGCACAGATAGCAATACTCAAAGTATACTCAAAAT
This sequence comes from Panax quinquefolius, assembly GCA_020205615.1. NCBI lineage: Eukaryota > Viridiplantae > Streptophyta > Magnoliopsida > Apiales > Araliaceae > Panax > Panax quinquefolius. Next base: position 61,115 of record JAINUW010000159.1, on the reverse strand, counting down.
ACTCACAAGAATACGCGATAATATAGAGAAAAACTTGAGCTTTAAATGTGATTTTCAATTCTAACCTAAGCACCCTATTTATAGGAAAATGCTTTAGAACACCAAAGTAGAAAATTTAATAAATTAATATTATAATTTTTTCTACAACTTCCTACACATCCAAGAATATGAACTCAAATGCACCCTAACACATGTTAAATGAGTTTCAAAAATGGAAAAAAACGTTTTTGTAATTAAAAATATTTTAAACTTCCAAAATCAATTATTTGAACTTCAATAATTCACAATAAATAGCTCTTTTATCGGAAAATTCAATCTCCGGACTTTTTATAGGAAATTCAATTCTCTACAACTTTGCGTAAAGAATGTTTTTCCAAATTCCAAATGTAAATTGGCCAAAATCCACATACGGACAATTTTACAAAGCTATAATCAAATTTCGTCCAAGAAATGGGGTCCACCGACATGTTTAACATGTTTTAAACATTTATTGCAACCAAAATACTCTTCCTCCTCATATACTCATATATCCCACATTCGTTGTAAAAATATCACCGATTAATATATTATTAAAATAATATATTTAAATGAATTATTTTATCGTAAAAAGATAAAATATTAATTTTCAACAATTGTCATTTTAAAAATTTTCTCCATCTATATCCACATAAAATCAATATTTTCCTCATCATATAAATCAATAATTAATTATTCACAAATAATATTACGAGAATCACATTATTGACAACTGTGCGCCTCCTGTGAAAGAGGGGCTTTCCAATAAGAATTTCTCCTTCTTGGCGTGCAATTAGATGACCAAACCTCTCCTTAGATGTAACTTTCTAGACATTGCCAATAATGTTATTTAATAATATTATTCAGATAATATGAATTATTGCTTCGATAATAAAAAATACTGTGTAATGACAATTATTGAAACAACAGCAATATAAAATATCAACGCAACAATTATTAAATTAATAAAATAAAATACTGAACAGTAATTACTGTAACAATTATTGAGTAGTGCCTTCTTACGTAAGAATCAATAATTGGTGCAATACCGTGTGCTACTGTTCAACAACGCGTATTAGTGTGTTTTAACCAACGGGTATTCCAACAAGATAATTCGTGAATAACTACGCCATGCACTTATAAACAACTTATATTTGTCGCTTTCTTCATCCAATAAGCTTTCAGTTATGGGGCCCATAAAAGATCTCATAGTCGTCATATTTAATATTCCCGAAGCGATTTACGAATATTCCACGACCAAACGAATATTCCCCTACAATAATGAATATTTTATAACCACTTGCTTATTCGAAATATTTACGTATTTTACCCATAACTATCCACATTAATCAAATCGACCCTTACTATTTCAAAATAATAAATAGAGGAAAATAAATTTCATTTATTAATAATTTGGGGTCTTACTGTCACAATTAACGAGTTTAAACACATAGACAACTCATCAATTAATCACGTAAAACCATCATTGGCATGTTAATAATATTTTTTAACATCTCATTGCATGATCATGTTCATTATGTTAGGTTTGAATTACCTTTTCTGGACGTATACAAATAAATAGAATTTTCCAGTGGGATTCACGCTAAGTGGCAAGCAAATACCTTTAATGAAGTGGAAGTCGGTATTGCAGCACCAATTAAGCTTCTGAATAGGCACCGCAACTCGCCGATTATCATTGCGGTTCGCTTATTCTTCTCGAATAGTATTGCCATATGCCACGACTCCACGTCAGTAATCTTTGCTAGGGCGCTGCAGCCCCTTGTTTCTTGAAAAAATAGGCGTTACGGCGCTGCGACATAGTGAGACGCAGACAGAGCTCGCGAAGAACACAGAAAAAGCCAAATTAGGCCATAACTTCGCTCAAACAACAAATTTAATACTACGCATAAGTTCTGAACTTTACAGAAATGTCTTACAACAATTGTAGCATGATTTTAACAACATAAAACACATAAATTACAAAATTTAAACCCATAAATTCAATGTTTTTGTGAAAAACTCCATTTTTGATATTCTTAACGAAATCAACTACCACGAACTCATTTTTCAACCAAATCAGTCCATACAAGTTTCGTTATTTTTGTTTTTACATGTATAAACATAATCAACCATTAATTTACCATTTAACATATAATTTAGGCATCAATTTTTGTACATATAGGCCATATTCAAATATATTTCCCTATAAACTTCAAAACTCAAATTTAAATATAATTTCATGGATTAACTCACCCAAAATCATTTATAAACATCATATATTCGATTATACATACATATTAATGATTACAAGCAACTTTTCAACAATTTAATCATAAAACTCAATTAACAGAGAACTTAAATATACGTTCATGGAGAAAACTTAAAAAAAACATAAATTAAAACTTGGGATTAAGAAATTACCCTTGATTGGTTATTTAGATTAGTAGAAGATGATATAAACTCAAATTCTCTCCTTTTCTCTATGTTTACTTCTTTTACTTGTTTTCAAAATGACTGACAATTGAATAAAATAAATATATGTATAATATTAACGGATACAACATGGGTGTCAGTTAAGGCCATTATGCACTTAACTACTCCCAAGTTCATATAGCTAAGTTTGACTATCCTTTAAAAGGCTCTACTCTATTTATTTTAATTAACTTGTTTATTATATAGTTTATTCGTCACACTTTAATTAATCAATTTATATTATTTAAATTCAATTAAATAAAAACTAATATTACTCATTAAATTAAATCACCACATAATTAAAATTATTATTTATTAATTACGAAAAAATTATTAAATCTCTAATTAATTATAACAACATTATAATTATTAAATAACTCATTTAATTTAATTCTCCCAATTAAATTCACACTTTGAAATATGAAATTAACCAACATTAATTTAATTAATGTAAAACATTTAATTAAATCAATCTACCACAATTCCATCAAATATTTATTTAACTCAATAAATAAATCAACAAAAATATTTATTTACTTCAATAAATATCTACAATAAATTACAAAAGTTTCGTTCGTCACATCTTTCCCCCCTTAACAAGGATTCTTCCCCAGAATGACGATTTAATTACTTTGTCCCATTACAAAACCCTAGTGTGCAAGAACTGAATTTAAATATAACTATTACATTTAAACCTTAGGCTCTATTACAAACGGATCATTAAGCGCTCCTTGCCCCTTTGTCTCCAATTCTTCAACTAATTCAAACTAATCCTATTACATAAACTATTTACATTAAATATAAATATTGATCAGCAGTCAAGGGGAAGTACATAGGAGGGAGATAGAATTTACATCAAGAAAAACTAGAGAAGATGAGCTACGCAGACCCCATTTATAAAACCCATACATTCATGCATCCAACTAAAATAAAATCCAATCACATTAGTTAATAGTCCATAATCAATCCCATTAATTATCATACATATCAACATATCCATCAATAAATAACATTCATCTCATGAATAATAAATCCATTCCATACATGCATCGATGTCATTTAATGGGAAAAAGTTTGCTAAAATTTAGTTATGAAACAAAATAAACTCCTTTATTTTAATCAAAAACAAAATAAAAATTAAACTCTTTTAATTTTGAGTAATCTTAAATCATATTTCAGATAAAATAAACTCTTTTATTTTGAACTTTTATTAATTAAATAAATCATTTATGTTAATTGAAAAAATAAAAAATTTTGGATTCTAGCAAGTGGCACGCCTTGCATACCGCAAGGCCAAAATGTTATTCCCGAGGGCAAAGTGCACCGCACTTAGAATGAATCGAAGCAAAGACACCAAGGCCAAGATGCATAGTAAACTAGGAATTTTTTTATTTGCCTAGAAAATTCGATCCAATTGCATATCATACATACATGGAATCATCAAAATAGATAATTAGTGTCGACAACGGGGCACTCGCTTTTTAATATGTTTGCTACCCTTTATTATTTCGCTAGGTTGATTTATTTAAAAGGTGATGTTTTAGGAAAAGACCGACATAAATGTCGAAGATTTGAAAAGATTGATTTTAATGATTGGGCTGAATTAAACAGTACTGCCAGTTGGTATAAGTTCAAAAGGATGTACCAACTCATCCGGATTTTAAAAGGTCCTTGCATATGGCCCAATATGTGACTCCATTTAATTGGTATAGAACCCGAGATTCATATGATTCGGGGGCTTACTTAAGCAATGGGAAGGTGTTAGGCACCCTCGAATTCCGTGAAACAAGGTTACCGTGACTTTTTTATTCCCTAAGCGTGAAGTGTGTGTGTGTGTATGTGTGTATGTGTGCTCTTTGTTATTGAAAAAGAGCTTGAGTGATTTACTTTGAAAGTAGTGTTGTGCCTCTTTGGACCTATGTACATAGGTTTTGATTTAAAGAAAAGTTTATTTTTAAACAAAGCATATGAAAGTGATATATTGAACATATAGTTTTCAAACCCTTCGCCAAATAGAAATCGAGGTCCTTTGATACTTCCAATTTAAATAGAAGTGTCTTCGCTTAGTTTTAATCGAGATGTGAGGCATCATTTACGTTGAAATCGAAACTTTTAACTACAAGGGTCGGGCTCCTTGTGGGCATGAAAGCCATCTAAGCAAGCCCAAGTACCCACATACATGATTTTCACTATTATGGGGCCTTAAATCTGGATACCATTTTAAGGCCCAAGATTACATATACAATGGAATGCAAACTGACTATATAACTTAAACAAGTCCATCACGGGAACCGAGTTTAGATCCATTGATTGAATCTTCAAACATATGGTTCCTAGGCTCACGTGACATAATTTAAAAGCTTGCATGATGTATATTTTAACATAATATATACATATATTTCCTAACTCTTCTAAACAAGTGATTTATCGATTAAATCCTTGCACGTGAGTAACTAGGCCTCCCTCTCCCGTTAGATACTGATCTAGGTAGCACTGGGTATCCAAATATGTATAAAACTTGAAAATAAACTAGATCTAAGCCTATCTAGCTCAATGGTTAAAGCCATGAAGCTTTTTGAACCGATTAAATGCTAGATCATGCTAGATCTAGTTAAAACACTACGAATACCAACTATATACACAAAATAATTGGTAAAAAGCTAGATCTATGCACCACTAATAGTAGACTAGATATATAGGGAAATGATCCATAGCTTCCATTAGCTATGGGAATTATTCTAGCTAACCCATCTCCTGTCGTCCAATAGAATATCTAAGGGGTTTGGGTTGGGTTGGCCATTTTCCCAGCTAGCCAACGGTCAAAACAAAGCGTGGTTCACCGGGCCGCTAGAGGAGTAATCTTTAACATAAAATAATTTGACTTAATAATGAACTTAAAATAGTTATAATTTAAATTAAAAAAAATATAGCTAATTAATATTTCACTCCTTAATTGGTTCACAGATATAAAGAATTATAATAGTAGACTAATATAAGGAATAGTAATTGATTAGGTAATTTGGGAGTAGTAGTTGAATACGTAATTTATTTGAGTATGAATATAATATAAACTCAATCACTATTTCTTATATGAATTATCAATAATACTAATTAATAAAAAAAGTATGAATAAGGATAATTACTAATTATCGCCTTATAATTTTTAATTATAAATAGGAAATAATTATTTTGTTTATATTATATTCCTACTCAAATAAATTACGTATTCAACTACTACTTCCCACTTACATAATCAAGTACTATTCCTTATATTAGTCTACTATTATAATTCTTTATATTTATGAACCAATTAGGGAGTGAAGTATTAATTAGCTATATTTTTTTTAATTTAAATTACAACTATTTTAAGTCCCTGATTAAGCTAAATTCTTTTATGTTAGCCGATACTCCCTCTAGCGGCCTGTCAAAACGTGGTCGTTTTGACTGGCCGCTAGAGGGAGTAGCGACCAATATAAAAGAATTTGGTTAGCCACTAAAAGGAGTAGCGGTTGGCCCCATCCTAGCCCCTTTGATATTCCATTAGACGGCAGGAGATGGGTTAGCTGGAATAGTTCCCAGAGCTAACGGAAGCTATGGATCATTTTGATGAGTAGGTTTTTAACCTACGATTTATGTTCATTTGGCTTTTTATATTGTTAGTTTTTGAAATATTTCATGTTACTTTTGATATGTTTTAGTTTTTATGATAGGGTAACAAGTGAGCTCATCAAGATGCTAGCATTGGAAGGAAAATCAATCATTTTTAGACATTCTGCATGACCAGTGAGGGGCGCGTCGTGATGACAAGCAAGGTGGCGCGGGGCACGCTAGAGCATGAATAGTTATTGTATGAATAGCGCGGGCCGCACTATCCTATTACTAAACCCGGCGTGAGGCGCGCCGGTCGGTCGAGAAAAAAGTGTGTTTTTTATTAGTGCTGGAATTTGAGTTGTGATGGGAGAGTTAACTTCTTTATGTAGTATGCTTATATTAGGAGTGTGTTAGGGAGTTTATTTCACGTTAATTAGGACTCTATGTCCAAATACTTGTTGGATTGAATTTGGAATCTGATTCCCATTAGATTTCTTATATGAAGAGTTTGAGATGGAATAGAATTGGAGTGATGGAGTGGGAGTTAGTTGGATGATTTTTAATTACAAAAGATAAAAAAGAAGAGAGAGAGAGATTTGAAGACATACAATTTAGAAGAGCAAGAATTTGGAGGAACAAGAAAAAGGAGTTGATTTCACGAAGATTGCATTGTTGACGGCAAGAAGGGTGATGTACTATTATTCTTCTCTAATTTCAATTTGTGTAATCAGGATGATGATTTCTTTTATTTATTCAGTATTTAATTCCATTAGTTATGAACTAAATTACTTTTTAGGCTTGAAATGGATCTTTAGTGTTGAATGACAATTATTATGCCTTGATTTAAGTTTAATAAATTATCAATTCAGTTTATCTATTGTGATTTGTAATTACTTTATGAATTGCTTGATCACCAATTTTATGTGAAATTATATGGATTCGAGAGATGAGATATGATTCTAGAACTAATTACAATAGCATGTGTTCTTGAATTTTGTGATTGAACAGATTCTTGATTTATGTTAGGGTAGAGATATCCCTAGCATCGCTTATAATCTGGTAAGAACTTGGGATTAAATCCTTCTTAATTGTAATTCGCATAGAGATATAGAGAATTAGTTAATTAGGGTGTTTGGTTTAATTCTATCTAAATTGTGGATTTAAGTTAATATGGATTTAGTGTATTGAGAAATAGCTAATTCTACATGAGTGTTCTTGATTAATAAACTGAGATAATAAATTAAATTAGAATAAGGTGTGATAATTGGAATGATACTTAAAGTGAAGTTGTAAAGCCTAAATCTCCATTAATTGTTTGAAATTGAGGTTTTTAAGTTGTGTTGATTAGTTAATATTTTTTTAGTTTATGAGTTTTATTAAATATCACTTTTAATTTGGATTAGTTTAATAAAATTTGGTTTAATATAAAATTGATAATTGTGAATATTAATTTCTTATTAATTCCTCGTGGGAACGATACTCAACTTATCACTCTATTACTTGTCGACCACGTATACTTGCGTGATTGTGTGTAACTAGATTTTACCCAACAAGATTTTGGCACCGTTGCCAGGGAATATAGTATAGATTTTAATAATTTTTCAATATCAGTTTAATTAGTTCAGTTTTACTTAAATATTTTTATTTTTGCTTTGTTCGTCTTATTTCAGGTTTTTGAAGTTGGTTTATGCAAACGCGATCCAAAAATCCAGATTTACTGCCTTTTGAGGACGACATTGAGAAATGTTTTCAAAGGCTAATTAAGTGGATCAAGAAAACAAGAGAAGACTTTGAAAACTCTGAAAAAGAAGTAGCAATGGCTGCCGAAGACCAGAAAGCATTGAGGGATTTTTCCACACCCAAGGTGACCGAGTTGCAGTCTAGTATTACCAGGCCTTCTATAGCCGCGAACACATTTGAAATCAAGCGTGGGACTATTCATATGATTCAAAATTTAGTTCAGTTTGTGGGGTTGACAAGTGATGATCCTAATGAACACTTAGTCAGCTTCTTGGAGATTTGTGACACCTTCAGGTATAATGGGGTGTCAGATGATACAGTTAGGCTTTGATTGTTCCCATTCACCTTACGGGACAAGGCGAAGAGTTGGTTACATTCTCTACCGTCGGGATCGATAACTACATGGGAAGACCTTGTTCAAAAATTCTTAGCCAAATTTTTCCCACCAGCAAAGACGGCAAAAATGAGAAACGAGATTACCATTTTTGAACAAAAGCATGGGGAATCACTGTATGAAGCATGGGAGAGATATAAAGATTTTCTCAGAAAGTGCCCACATCACAGATTACCCAAATGGCTGCAGATGAACACATTCTACAATGGGTTGAACGGAAATCTCAGAACTAGATGCAGCTTCGGGTAGAGCTTTTATGGCAAAGAGTTATGAGGAAGCATACAAATTGATAGAAACAATGGCAGCTAACAACTACCAGTGGCCCACGGCAAGGTTAACACAAGTGAAGGCAGCAGGCGTGTTAGAAGTAGATGGAGTGACGACAATACAAGCGCAGATTTCAGCACTATTTAAGAAGTTGGATGCTATGTCAGGGGTACAGACACAACAAGTTGCAGTTATTTGTGAATTGTGCGTGGGTGAACATCTTACAGATCAATGTGCAATCATCCCAGCGTCAGTGCAATTTATGGGTAGCTACAATAGGATTCCACAGAACCTATACCAGAATACATACAATCCGGGAAATAAGAATCACCCAAATTTTTCATGGAGTAATAATCAGCAGTAGCAAGTTCTACGACCATCTTATCCCCCAGGATTTAAGAATCAACATCAACAGCCAGCTCAACATCAAAAGAGGAAATCAGATCTAGAGGATTTGTTGTCAAAGTATATAACAAGCAATGAAGTAGCTATGAAAAACCAAGCAATAGCCATGAAGTCACAAGAGATAGCCATTAAGAATTTAGAAAATCAGATGGGACAAATTGCTTTAGCATTAAAAAATAGGCCACAAGGGACTCTACCAAGTGACACCGAAAGAAATTCGAAGGGAAATCATAAATAGTGTCAGGCAATCACTTTGAGAAGTGGCAAACATCTAGATGGGAAAAGTGCAGAAAATTTAGTGAGAACGGATGACAAAGTTGATGAGAACAGAGTGGTGGAAGAAAAACAGGGTGAGGAAAAGCAAGTTGAGGAAATAAAGTTAGATGAACCAGTTGTGTACACTCCACCACCATTTCAGCAAAGAATTCAAAAACAAAAAGTAGACAAGCAATTTAGCAAGTTTTTGGAAGTTTTTAAGAAACTCTAAATAAATATTCTGTTTGCAGAAGCCTTGGAGCAAATGCCAAGTTATGCTAAATTCATGATGGGAATTCTATCAAGGAAAAGGAAATGGGAAGATTTTGAAACGTTAGCTTTAAAAGAGGAGTGCAGTGCAGTTTTACTAAGGAAGCTACCACCAAAATTGAAAGATCTGGGGTGTTTCACTATTCCATGTACAATTGGGAATATGGCCTTCCAAAAGTGGTTATGTGATTTGAGGGCAAGTGTAAATCTCATGTTGTTATCAGTATACACTAAATTGGGTTTACCAGCTCTGAAACCGACCAATATTTCGCTACAGTTGGCAGATAGGTCAGTCACGTACCTGAGAGGAATTGTGGAAGACATTCTGGTTAAAGTGGATAAATTCATATTCCCTGCTGACTTCATAATTCTGGATTACGAGGAAGATAAAAATATTTCAATCATCATAGGATAACCATTTTTGGCTACGGGTAGAACCCTTATTGATGTATAAAAAGTTGAACTCGCGATGAGAGTCCAAGATCAGGAAATCAAGTTTAATGTGTTCAAGGCCATGAAATTCCCTACGGGATGAAGAAGAGTGTTTTCAAGTGGATGTCATTGATCGGATAGTCAAGGAAGACATGGAAAAGAGTTTGGTCAATAATCTATTAGAAATTACATTGATGGGAGATGAGGATGTGGATGACCCAGATTTTGGAGATTATTTGCATATGCTAGACTTTTTGTCTCAAGTTAACAGATTCAAAGCACCAGTTGAACCATTACACACGGAGGAAAGAGCCACGACTAAGATGAAGTCTTCATTGGAGGAGCCACCTCCTCTTGAGCTAAAGTCGTTACCTAAACACCTCAAGTATATGTATTTAGGCAATTCAAATACATTACCTGTTATTATTTCTGTTGCGCTTAACGAATTGCAGGAAAGTAAGTTGCTAAGGGTGCTTAGAGAACACAAATTGGCTATAGGATGGACAATTGCAGATATTAAGGGAATCAGTCCATCCTTTTGCATGCACAAAATTCTTATGGAAGAGGATCCAAAGCCAATAGTGGAACAACAAAGACGGCTCAACCCGATCATAAAAGAGGTAGTGAAGAAATAATTTTTGAAGTGGTTGGATGTAGGAATCATCTATCCTATTTTAGACAGTGTGTGGGTCAGTCCATTTCAATGTGTGCTAAAGATGGGATGAATGACTGTAGTAAAGAATGAGGATAATGAATTGATTCCAACAAGAACAGTGACTAGTTGGAGGGTTTGCATGGATTACAGGAAGTTAAATAAAGAGACTTGCAAAGACCATTTTCCTCTACCTTTCATCGATCAGATGTTGGACAGATTGGTGGGACATGAGTTTTATTGTTTATTGGATGGTTATTCGGGTTATAATCAAATAGTCATTGCGCTTGAAGATCAAGAAAAGACTACTTTCACATGCTCATACGACACTTTTGCTTTCAGGAGAATGTCCTTCGGCTTATGTAATACGCCCGCTACCTTCCAATGGTGTATGATCGCCATCTTCTCAGATATGGTGGAGAAGAATGTGGAAATCTTCATGGACAATTTCACTGTCTATGGAGACGACTTTGATGCTTGCTTGGAAAAATTAGGCATGGTTCTAAAGAGATGCGTAGAGACAAACTTGGTGCTTAACTAGGAAAAGTGTCATTTCATGGTCAAAGAAGGAATAATTTTTGGGCACAAGGTTTCGGCGAAGGGGTTAGAAGTTGATAGAGCAAAGCTGGTCACTATTGAAAACCTTCCACCGCCCACTTCAGTAAAAGGAATCCGAAGCTTTTTGGGACATGTCGGGTTCTACAGGAGATTTATAAAAGACTTCTCGAAAATTGGAAAACCATTGTGCAGCCTTTTAGAGAAGGATTTAGTCTTTGAGTTTGATGAAAGTTGTAAGTTAGCATTCGAGCTATTAAAGAAGAAATTGACTACAGCTCCAGTTATCATCGCACCAGATTGGAATATGCCCTTTGAGTTAATGTGCAATGCAAGCGATTATGGAGTTGGGGCTGTCTTGGGTCAACGCCGAGAGAAGATATTCCATGCCATATACTATGCAAGCAAAACACTTACGGCAACCCAAATGAATTACACAACTACAGAAAAGGAGTTACTTGCAGTAGTGTATGCCTTTGAAAAATTCTGGGCATATTTGATTGGGACAAACGTAGTGGTGTATATGGATCACTCGACAATTCAGTATCTAATCTCGAAGAAGGATGCTAAGCCACGACTTATAAGATGGTTACCCCTCCTAGAAGAAATTAATTTGGAAATAAAAGATAGATAGGGGACGGAGAATCAAGTAGCAGACCATCTTTCAAGGCTAGAAAATTCAGACAAATACAAAGAAGATAAGTGTGTAATCAATGAGTCATTTCCGGATGAGCAACTGTTTGGAGTCAATGCGGAATTTCCATGGTATGCGGATTTCGTTAATTATCTAGTAAGCAACATCCTTCCCCCTTATCTTACAAGACAACTGAAAAAGAAGTTCCTACATGACGTCAAATGGTATATGTGGGATGCACTATATTTATTCAAACAGTGCGCCGATAGGATGATTAGAAGGTGTGTACCATATAGCGAGATGAAGAACATACTGCACGATTGTCATTCACCTGCTTATGGTGTACATTACGGGAATGAAAGGATAGCAGCCAAAATACTTTAAGCAAGATTATATTGGCATACTATATTTAAGGATGCTCATCAGTTTGTGAAAAGGTGTGACAGATGTCAACGAATGGGTAACATCTCAAAGAGGAACGAAATGCCACTTAATACGATCTTGGAGGTAGAAGTCTTTAATGAATGGAGAATGGACTTCATGGGGCCTTTTCCTCCATCATTTAATAACCTATACATTCTCCTTGTTGTGGATTATGTAACAAAATGGGTGGACTCTGTAGCACTCCCTACAAATGATGCTAAAGTGGTCTTAAAATTCCTACAAAAGAACATATTCACACGATTCGGCACACCAAGAGCAATCATAAGTGATGGGGGAAGTCACTTTTGCAACAAAGGATTCACAACTCTCTTGGAAAAATACAGAGTAATCATAGGGTTGCAAAAGCATATCACCCTCAGACAAGTGGGCAAGCTGAGGTCTCCAACAGGGAGGTGAAGAGAATTTTAGAGAAGATAGTTAATCCAAACAAAAAAAACTGGTCTCTAAAGTTGGATGACGAATTATAGGCTTACAGGACAGCATACAAGACGCCAATTGGGATGTCACTATATCAATTGATTATGAGCCAAGGATATTCATTAAATCATCAATGGTCATGACTATACCGAATAATCCCTGGTCATAATCATACCAAAAACTGTCCATCAATGCACTACAGGCCACTGAGGACTTTTACCACATCATTTATAACATTACAGGTCATGATTATACCGAATGATCCTTGGTCATAATCATACCGAGTCCATCTATGCACGTAAGCCAAAGATGACTTTCATCATAATTTAAGCATGAGGATGATGACAATGACATAATAATTCAATAAAACAAGTTCAAGAATAAATTTTAAAGATTTATAAGTTAATTTATCCTGAAATCAATAATGTCCAAATTGTCAACATGATACTGCTTTGTGGAGTAAAATTCAAGAATGCTCAGAAGAATATTTCAATGAAAAGATACTGGATGAAGCACAAATATCCTGGATATTCTACTAATTTCATGGAGTATAGAAGTCAAAACATTAACCAATTGAGTATAATAGAATATATGAAACTGCATATGGATTTTTGGCCATACACGCAAGAATCCACGTGAGATGCATCATTACCACAATTTAATAAGGAATGAATACGAAGGATCATTCACCATGCATGTGATAATCCACATAGATCGTTATTCAAATGTAATAATAAAGAATGGAATAATAGAAGAATTCACCGTGGCGTGAGATAGACCGCATGCATGTGAGTTATACCCAATCAATAATAAAGAATGGAACCAGGTCATGCGTAATCCGCACAGATAGGATATTCCAATAGAATAATAAAGAATGGAATAACAACATAATTCACCAAGCAGAGAGGTTATTCCAACAGAATAATAAAGAATGGAATAACAGAAGAATTCACCAGGCATGTGATAAACCGCACAGACAGGTTATTCCAACAGAATAATAAAGAATGGAATAACTGAAGATTTCACCAGGCATGCGATAGACCGCACAGACAGGTTATTCCAACATAATAAAGAATGGAATAATAACCCTTATGAGTATTGAAAGAAAATAACTCTCTTCATGAATACGAAAGAATAATACCCCTTACCTTAGAAGAAACTGGATATTGGAATAGTGAGGTAGCAGACTTCTCCTCTTCTTTCTCTCTATAATTTCTCTATATAATAATTGCTCTAAAGCTTTAGTGAATTGGTGAGAAATGAAGGAAGAATGAGCTTCTATTTATAAGAAAATATAGTTTCGATAATTACACGTTTTGGGGCTCGAAATATTACATTACAATACCTTCAACTTTTCTTTCATTTTTAATTTAGTCCTGCGAGTATTATCAAACTTCCACCACCTCCCATAATAGTAAATCATGTGACTCAATAGTTCCAAACATGTGAAAAAAATAATTACAGTATATTACCTTCAACTATACCTCCATCTTTAATTTAATCATGCAAGTATTATCAATCTTGCACCAACTCTCCTAATAGTACATGAATGTGAAACAATAGTACACACATATGAATAAATAGTTATATGCATGTGAATTAATAGCAATTAATTGCTCATTTATCCAATTAATTACCCGATAACTTCCAGACATCAATTTTTATCGAAATAAATATCGATTTCCAGTAACACTAATAATTCCCACACAATGAAACTATCAATTTCATCTTTAATTAACACGAACTTATTCATCATTAATATTATAACTCACAATATTTAACAACCAGGTCGTTCTCAAGAAAGAGGGGGCTTTCCGATAAGGATTTCTCCATATTGGCGCGCAATTAGATTACCAAACCTCTCATTGACAGAACTTCTAGACATTGTCAATATTGCAATTTAATAATATGAATAACTTTATCATCTCAATTATTGATTTAATAATATATCATATTATGCATGTGATGCCCCCAAAATAGGTATACATCACCCATCTTGAGTCGCCAAATACATGGTACAAAAATACAAATACAACTTAATAATACAACTATCGTGTAAAATACAACAAAACATAAAATGAGAGTTTTAATAATAATATTGTCATCTAGACAATATCCACACTCAATGGAGTCCGCATTACTTTTATTGTCACACTATTTAACAAAATAGTGAGGACTACTAATGCTATCATCCGACCGCCACCACTCCGCTCCTCGACTCGTCCCCAAATTATATTCTCATTTCCCAAAGAGAACAGTGAAAGAAAGGGTGAACTCAACTAGCCTAGTAAGAAATATTATGACTAAGATAATGCGAATAAATTATCATTAGTATTTAACAATGTTAAACCGATAAAATACAATAGACATCAAGTTTAAACTGCAGCGGAACAAGCAATCCATTAGAAGAGTCTAGTAGAGCATAAAATCTATTATCTTCTATGATTTAAAAAGATTTTCATAAACTTTATCGCTGAGACTCAGCTTAATAAATAAACCACATCATCCCTGCACCACGGCCAAGGATATTAATGTAATCATCAATGGTTATGATTATACCGAATAATTCCTGGTCATAATCATACCATCAACTATTCACCAATGAAGTACAGGCCAATGAGGAATTTTACCACATCATTCGTTACATTACGGTCATAATTATACCGAATAATCCTTGGTCATAATCATACCAAGTCCATCTCTGCACGTAAGCCAAAGATGACTTTCATCACAATATAAGCATGAGGATGATGAAAATAATATAAGCATTAATCAAACGAAAACATGGATAAATATTAAAGACTTTAAATTTATCCAAATATTATCCATCACTTAAATAACTCATAATCTAATATTGTTAATATTATAACAATATTTTAATCACTTCTTAAACTTATAAATAATTTAATTTAATTGTTTACATTTTACCAAATAATGCATTTAATCATTCAAAAATGTCATACTCATAAGATTTTGCATACACCTTATATAGGATTTTCAAGCCCTAAAATCCTATTTACCAATTCTTCAACTTCACATAACATATTTAACTCATATGTTTGAAACTAAACCATTTTCAGAAAAATTACCAAATCAACTTATTATTTTTCTATCCTTTGTCCAAACATATAAACATATATTTCATACACAACAAGTATTTTTTTATAATTTTTCAACTCTCTTAGGTATTATTCAAAAATCAATTTCTAATTAATTCCTTAAGAAATTAGCTACCTCAAGTTTAACTCCAGAAATTCCCAAATCATTGCAGGATCTTACACATGTTATCGTGAGCTTCCAGTTTAAATTTCATGGTAATCGAAGTTATAGAACTCCGGTTATAGTATTTTTCGTCAGAAAAACCTAAATATTGAAATGTTCATAACTTGATCATTTTAAGTCGAAATGAGTTCATTTTTGGACAGGGGGTACTTTATATCATATAATTCCATGTCCCAAAAGGCCGGAATTTTTCTCATAAATTTAGTGGCCGAAAATGTCCTTTTTAAATTTATGGTTAGTTGCTTTTTGGTACTTTGCAGTTTTTTAATCCTTTGCTAAAATCAGTCCACACGAAAATCTACAACACCTTTTCTAGTGATTCCACTTGGATGAGTTAGAAAACTCATAGATATAACTCTAGAACTTGACCACACTTAGAAATTCAAAATATAAAAGGAGATATGGTCAATTGAATTTCATGTTCCATTTTCACCACAAATCTGATTTTTAACTCTTTGTGTTTTCTAAGAAACTTTCATGTTTTCGCATAATAACCAACATAACTCCTCATAACACTTACTAATACTACATATACCCATGATTTTCATCAGTCCAATGCTTTTTTTATGAGTTTCATCATAATCAACAGTCCAATGCTTATATTATAACTTTCCAGAATTTTTGAGGGTCAGAAAAATTACGAAACTGCAAATGAATTTTCACCCGCCAAGCGGTAATCCACGTAGACAGATCATTTCCACAATTTAAGAAGGAATGTAATACAAAGGATCATTCACCATGCATGTGGTAATCTATATATACAGGTTATTCCAACAGAGTAATAAAGAATGGAATAATGTAAGAATTCACTACGATGCGATAGATCGCATGCATGTGTTATTTTCAACAGTATAATAAAGAATGGAACCAGGTCATGCGTAAATGTACAAACAAGATATTTGGACAGAATAACAAAGAATGGAATAATAGAAGAATTTCACCATGTATGTGGTACTTCGCATAGACAGGTTATTCCAACATAATAATAATGAATGGAATAACAGAAGAATTTCACCATGTATGCGGTACTTCGCATATACAGGTTATTCCAACATAATAATAAAGAATGGAATAATAGAAGAATTTCACCATGTATGTGGTACTTAGCAGATGACGAAGTTATTCCAACATAATAATAAAGAATGGAATAACGTAAGAATTTCACCATGTATGCGGTGCTTGTGATATACAAAGTTATTCCAACATAATAATAAAGAATGGAATAACAGAAGAATTTCACCATATATGTGGTACTTCGCATATACAGGTTATTCCAACAGAATAATAAGGAATGAAAGAACAGAAGTTTTCTTCATTAATACGAAAGAAATAATACCCATTATGAGTACAATAAATAATATCTCTTACCTTAAAAAGAAGAGTATTCCGACTGGTAGGGCGAGGATATACTTGAAGAAAACTTGCAATACGCTCAAAGCTTTCTTAAACTCTAAAGAAATACGCTCAAGATTATAGAAGAAGAATTCTCTGAACTTCTGGTTTAATTTCAATTCTAACTAAGCATCCTATTTATAGGAAAATAGAAAGGATACTATGCAATAATATATATATATATGTATATATATATTTTATTTAAAATCTAATAAAACAATTAACTTTATAAAAGTATTCTGTTTTATATAAAAAGATTTTACTATGCATAATGAAATATAATATATTCTAATTATTGTCTAATAAAATAAATAACTTTATAAAAGTATTATGTTTTATATAAAAAGATTTTCTATTTTATTACATTAATAATACTAATAATTCAAAATACATATATATATATATATATATATATATAAACTTCCGTGACTTCATAAAAAAACACCTCAATATATTTAACAACATTTATCATAATTATTATAATTCACAATATTAATCGACCAGGTCGTTCACAGGAAAGAGGGGGCTTTCCAATAAGGATTTCTCTCTATTGGCGCGCAATTAGGTGACCAAACCTCTCCTTAATTGAACTTCTAGACATCGTTAATATTGCAAATAATAATATTAATAATTTTGTCGTCTCAAATACTGATTTAATAATATGTAAAATATCGACAATAATTGAATCAAATAACGTGAGATATTATGCAATAATAACTGAAGCAATAATTGAACAAAACCGAGTGACTTCTCACGTAAGCATCAATAATCAATACCGTGTGCAACTATGCAACCACGCGTATTACTGTACTTTTACTACCGAGTAGTTCAACATTTTTAACGGTAAAACTTCCGCCATTATTTTCAAAAAAATATTTTTTTCGTTTTCTCAATCCGACAATAATTCTGTTGTGGGGTCCACCAATGGCAATGATTGTGCCGTCTAACAGATATTCCCCGACAAAAAGAATATTTCCCGACCAAACGAATATTATACAACAACTTGCATACTTTTCAAAATTTACAAATATTACCCACATCTATAACATTATCTCAAATCCACACCATAATATTAAAAAAAATATTTAGAGGAAATTAAATCTTTATTGGTAAAATTTGGGGTTTTACAATCTCCCCTCCTTATGAAATTTTGCCCTCGAAATTTACGTACGTACTTGGTATGCTGAAGAGGTGAGGATACCTTGACTTCATTTTAAATTCTAACTCTTGAGGTATAACCTTTGAGTTTTGAATACGATCCTTCTTATTCAAGATTTTAACACGTATCTCCTCATACGTTAAATCTTCTGCTATCTCGTCTAGTTCTAATTCAATAATGTGGTTCGGGTTGTCCACATATTTACATAACATCGGTACGTGATAAATGTTATGAACACGCAATATATTTAGCGGTAAAATGAGTCTATAGGCCACAGTTCCTACTCGATCAAGTATTTCAAATGGGCCAATAAAATCGAGGGTTGAGATAACGCCTTCTTGAACCTTCTTCTTCACATTCATCAGATCTAGGTGTGTAGTTTGAGCGGCTTTAACTTTATCGATTAAAGTCAATTCTACTCGTATATTTGATATCACCACGTGGGTCTTTAGAGTCTTTAACTCTATCTTCATCCTTTATAAGTTATACGAAATGGGTTTTTGTGTTAACAACATCGCACTCGTAAACGCATACGATCTTCTACTCAACGTGTCAGCTACCACGTTCGCTCTTCCACGATGATATTGAGTGATATGATCGTAATCTTCAACAACTCATGCCAACGTCTTTGGCACATTATACGTTCGTTTTAGTTGAAGAAATATTTGAGGGTTATAGAAATGGGTTTTGTACTGGGGTCAATACAAAATTCGATTTCACGTTCTGGGAGTAGGCCAGGAAGTCTTCAAGAATACGTCAGGAAATTTATTAACAATAGAAATATTATTCAAAACTGTGACTCTCATCCAAGACTTGGATAGCACATGAAATGAAGGTTTCTCCTAATAGAGTTTCAACCGATAAGTCAAAGTCTAATTTCTCCAGAGTCAAATTTAAATGTTGAGCACAAGAAAGAGAGATAAAAGAATGGGTAGAACCGGTATCTAATAAGGTATAGACTTCGCAAGAATTTATAATTAACTAACCCGTGCTAACTTCATTTGGGTTACTCGCTTTTTGAGAAGTCACGAAAAACGCTCTTCCTGAAACCACCGACTTTGTTTTGTCCGTATCCGCCTTTGGTGCCACCGTCCCAGCTAGACTTGATTTCGCTATAGGAAAAAATCGAGCTATGTGACCATCTTTTCCACAACTAAAACATACCTTGGAAGACTATGAACAGTTTGGACTTATGTGTCTCTCCTCTCCGCATCTATAGCATCTAATTGGCGGTCGTTCTCCTCCCCTAGAATTTGTTGCTGCTGCCAACGTCTTCCCATCATCGTTAAATCTTCTCTTCTTAAATTTTCCACTTCTATTATCTTGGCCATGATTACCACCGAACTGGTTACCATTCTTCGCATGATAATTTCCTCCATGATGGTTATCGTTGTTGCGATGGTCGTTGCCACCGGTGAGATTATTATCGTGTTGTTGGTCGTTGCCTTTTGGTTGTGCTGACTCATTATCGAGCTCCAATAACTGAGCCCTATTCACAACATCTGAATATAAATAAAATTTGTGAGAAATGAGGTATTGACGTATATCGGGTTTCAAACCTCTTAGAAAAATTCGCGTCATTCGCTCCTCATTATCGACAAAATGGGATGCAAACCGAGATAACATCGCAAATTTAACACTGTCACAAAACAAGGGTTAACTGACATATCACATATTATCCCTATACTCTGACCGACCAGTTAAATACCAAATAAACTTAGGTAGGTCATACTAGCGAAGGAATTCCCCGTCTCTCCCCTCCTAGTTCTTATCTCACATCTCAGCCAGGGACTATATCCCTAAGCTTTGATACCAATTGTGACTCCCCCAAAATAGGTATACATCACACATCTTGAGTCGCCAAATACATGGTACAAAAATACAAATACAACTTAATAATACAACTGTCGTGTAAAATACGATAAAACATAAACTGAGAGTTTTAATAAGAATATTGTCATCTAGACAATATCCACACTCAATGGAATCCTCATTACATTAATTGTCACACTGTTTCACAAAATAGTGAGGACTACTAATGCTATCATCTGGACCGTCACTCCATTCCCCAACTTGTCCCAGCTATATTCTCATTTCCTAAAGAGAACAGTGAAAGAAAGGGTGAGCTCAACTAGCCTAGTAAGAAATATTATGACTAAGATAATGCAGAATAAATTATCATTAGTCTTTAACAATGTTAAACAGATAAAATACAATAGACATCAAGTTTAACTGCAGCGGAACAAGAAATCCATTAGAAGAGTCAAGTAGAGCATAATGTGACGCCCCCAAAATAGGCATGCATCACCTATTCTGAGTCGCAAAATACATGGTACAGAATACAAATAGAATCTTTAATATACAACAAGAAAGCTGTGAGTTTTAATACAAATATTATCTTCTAGACAATATCCACTCTCAGAATAAGTCCTCATTACATTTATTGTTACACTATTTATCAGAATAGTGAGGACTACTAATACTATCATCTGAACCGTCACTCCGTTCCTCGCCTAGTCCCAGCTACGTTCTTGTTTCCTGAAGAGAACAGTGAAGGAAATGGTGAGCTCAACTAGCCCAGTAAGAAATATTATGACTAAGATAATGCAGAATAAATTATCATTAGTCTTCAACAATGTTAAACTGATAAAATACAATAAACATCAAGTTTAACTGCAGCGGAACAAGCAATCCACTAAAAGAGTCAAGTAGAGAATAAAATCTACTATCTTTTATGATTTAAAAAGGTTTTTCATCACTTTTATCGCTGGGACTCAGCTTAATAAATAATCCACCTCATCCCTGCACTACGGCCAAGGATATTCATACGTATCATAACCACAAATTATCCATGCACTACGGGCCAATGATATTCTTGTATTCATCAATGGTAATGATCATGCCAACAATTGTCCATCAATGCACTACGGGCCAATGAGGACTTTTACCACATCATTTGTAACATTACGGTCATGATTACACTGAATAATCCCTGGTCATAATCATACCAAGTCCATCCATGCACTATAGGCCACAGATAACTTTCAAAAAAATATAAATATGAGGATGATGACAATGATATAAGAATTCAATAAAAACAAGTTCAAGAATTAAATTATCTAATAACTACTAACGTCCAAATTGTCAACATGATACTTCTTTGTAGAGTAAAATTCAAGAATGCTCAGAACAATATTTCCATGAAAAGATACTGGATGAAGCGCAAATATCAAGGATATTCCACTAATTTCATGGAGTATAGAAGTCAAAGCTTTAACCAACTGAGTATAATAAAGAATGGAACAACAAAAGAAATCACCATGCATGCTGTACTTCGCATAGACAGGTTATTCCAACAGAATAATAAATAACGAAACCAGGTTAGGCGTAATACGCACCGACAGGATATTCCAACAGAATAATAAAGAATGGAATAACAACAGAAATCACCATGCATGCGGTACATCGCATAGATAGGTTATTCAATGAGAATAAATAATCTTAAATCAGTCCCATAGAAACGCATGCATATGATATTGCAAATGAAATAATAAAGAGGGAACCGGTCCCACAGAAAGCGTCTGAGATGAGATATTCCAATAGAATAATAACGAATGGAATAACAAAAGAAATCACCAAGTATAGGGTAGACCGCGTATATAGGTTATTCCAATAAAATAATAACGAATGGAATACCAACATAAATCACCAAGTATAGGGTAGACCGCGTATACCGGTTATTCCAACAGAATAATAAAGAATGGAATAACAGAAGTTCTCTTCATGACTATGAAAAAAATAATACCCCTTACCTTATAAAGAAGAGTACGTAGACGGTAGGGCGGGGATATACTTGAAGAAACTTGCACTACGCTCAAAGTTTTCTTAAATGCTAAAGAAATACGCTCAAGATTATAGAAGAATAATTCTCTCTGCAGTTTCTCTCTCTAGAGTTTTAGTGAATTCGTAAGAAATAATGAAGGAATGAGCTTCTATTTATAGAAGAATGGACTGAATAGTAACCAATCCATGAATGGTCCAGATCAATTTACTTTAAACGGGCAGTCCATATTGGTTTACAATAAAATATAATATATTCTATTTATAATCTAATAAAACGAATAACTTTTAAAAAGATTTTACTATGCAAACACTATGCAGGCACTATACAAACACTATGCATAATAAAATATAATATAATCTAATTATTGTCTAATAAAATAGATAACTTTATAAAAGTATTCTATTTTATATAAAAAGATTTTACTATTAGCCTAATAAAACGAATAACTTTATAAAAGTATTCTGTTTTATATAAAAAGTTTTTCGGTTTTATTACATTAATAATACTAATAAAACAAAACTTTTATATATATATATATATATATATATAAATCAACAATAATTGAATCAAATAACGTGAGATACTTGTCAAAGAACTCATGTAGCAATAATTGAACAAAACCGAGTGACTTCTCACATAAGCATCAATAATCAATACTGTGTGCTACTTAACCAACCACAGCATTCGTAATTTTACTACCGAGTAGTTCAACAGTATTAATGGTAAAACTTCTGTAGTTATTTTCATCAAAATATTTTTTGTCGTTTTCTTAATCCGAAAATCATTTTATTTGTGGGGTCCACCAATGATTGTGCCGTCGTACGAATATTCCCCGACCAATCAAATATTATATAACAATTTGCATACTTTGCAAAATTTATAAATATTACCCATAACTATAACATTATATCAAACCCACACCGTAATTTTGAATAAAAAATCGAGAAATTTAAATCTTTATTCATAAAATCTGGGATTTTACAATCTCCCCTCATGAAATTTTTCCCTCAAAATTTATGTACGTACCTGGTATGCCGAACAGATGAGGACACTTCGTCCGATTCCAACTCTTGAGGTATAACCTTTGAGTGTTGAATACATTCCAGGATTTTAACAGGTACATCTTCATACGTTAAATTATCTGCTATCTCGTCCGGTTCTAAATCAATAATGTGGTTCGGGTCGTCCACGTATTTACGTAACATCGATACGTGAAAAAACGTTATGAACACGCGACATACTTAACGGTAAAACGAGTCTATAAGCCACAGTTCCTACTTGATCGAGGATTTCAAATGGGCTAATTAAATCGAGGTTAAGATAACGACTTCTTGAACCTTCTTCTTCACATTCATCAGCTCTGAGTATGTAGCTGGAACGACTTTAACTTTATCGATTAAAGTAGATTCTAATCGTATATTAGTAATCTTCACGTGGGTTCGTATATTCGTACTCGTAAACGCATACGATCTTCTACTCAACGCGTCAGCTACCACGTTCGTTTTTCCACGATGGTATTGAATGGTATGATCGTAATCTTCAACAGCTCGAGTCAACGTCTTTGGCGCATGTTACGTTCATTTTAGTTGAAGAATTATTTAAGGGTTTTAGAAATGGGGTTTTGTACTGGGGTTAGTAAAAAATTCAATTTCACGCTCTAGGGATAGGCTAGGAAGTCTTCATGAATACGTCAGGAAATTTATTAACGATAGAAATATCATTCAAAACTGTGACCCTCATCCAAGACTTGGATAGTACATCACATTGATACCTATCAACTTGCCATCTTCATTCACGATGTCGCCTACAGAAAGTCTGGCTTCGGTGCATTCCACACAAGGAAGTCAACAACGAAAGGATCGGGCTCTTTACTTATGGCTTGATTTAACAAGGATTGACTTTAGTGGTTTGGCTACTTTGAATTCGCATAACAGGTTGGTTAGAAATATGAAAGCTAACAACCTTACTAAAAGCATGATGAGTAGTTAACCAATCGATTCCAAAAATCACATCAAAGGCAAGTATTTTCAAAGAGATAATATCGACAGGTAACGTGAAAGTGTTGATTTGAACAAGACTTATAAATAGTGGAGGTAAAAAAGGTTTCTCCCAACCGAGTTTAAACAGATATATCAAAGTCTAACATCTCCGAAGTTAACTTCAAACATTGAACACAACTATGTGAAATAAAAGAGTAAGTAGAACCGGTATCTAACACGTTATAGACTACGCAAGAGTTTATGACTAACATACCCGTGATAATTTTATTCAAGTTCCTCATCACGAAAAAAAAATGCTCTCTCTTAAACTACCGGCTTTGGCTTGTCTGGGACATCCTTTGGCATCACTATTCCAGCTGGACTTGACTTCACCATACGACAAAATCAAGCTAGGTGACCTTCTCTTCCGTAATTAAAACACGCTTTGGATTGCTGTGTACAGTTTGGACGGATGTGTCCCTTCTGTCCGTATTTAAAACATACGACCGGTGGACATTCTTCTTCCTTTGAAACGGGTGCTGGTGCCGACGTCTTCACATCATTGTTGAACCTTCTCTTCTTGAAATGTCCATTCTTATTGTTTTGGCCATGATTACCACCGAAGTGGTTACCATTTCTGGCATGTTGATTCCCTCCATGCTTATTGTCACCCCTTTGATGATTGTTATCACTGGTATTATCATTTTGCCGGCTACTCTCTTTAGGTTAGGTTGACTCATTATCGCGCTCCAATAACTGAGCTCTATTAACAACATCTGAATACAAACATTGTTTATGCGAGATAAGATATTAACGTATCTCAGGTTTCAAACCTCTTAGAAACATTCGCGTCATTCTCTCCTCATTGTCAACCAAATGAGACACAAATCGGGACAAATCGGCAAACTTGGCTTCGCACTGCGACACGGTCATGTTGTTTTGCTCTAACTTCATAAACTCCACCTCCTTCATGTGATGAATACTTTTGATAAAGTACTTGTCATTGAACAGCTCTTGGAACTTCTCCCAAGACATCTTGAGTGCGTCAGGCTGGGTACGTTTTATAGATTCCCACCAGTAATCTGCCTCTTCACGCAACATAAAGGTGGCGAATGGAACCTTTTGCTCCTCAGAAGATCCCAAGACATCAAATATCTTGGTGATCTGCTTTAACCACGTCTCTGCCTTAAGTGGTTCTAGCTTTCCCAAAAACTCTGGTGGTCCCAGCTCCTTGAACTGCTTAGTGGTGACCAACCGTGGATTGACATTGTTTCCACCTGCATTACGAACAGGTGTCTCTCTCGTTTGGTGTTGCATGAATTTTAAAAAGCTCCTAAACGTACCGTCGTTCGTCATTTGATCAGTGTTGTTATTTATAGGAGGATTATTGCCTTCCTGATGCACATTATCCTGATTATTGATATGTGGAGACTCAACGGTCTCTTGGGCTCCATTGATGTTCTCAACATTCTCGAATGCCATTTTCAATCACTGCCACAAAACAAGGGTTAATTAACATATCACATATTATCCCTATACTTTGACCGACCAATTAAATATCAAATAGACTTAGGTAGGTTATACTAGCGAAGGAATTCCCTGTCTCTCCCCTCCTAGTTCTTGTCTCACTTCTCAGCCAGGGATCATATCCCTAATCTTTGATACCAACTGTGACACCCCCAAAATAGGCATACATCACCTATTCTGAGTCGCCAAATACATGGTACAGAATAAAAATACAATCTTTAATATACAACAAGAAAGCTGTGAGTTTTAATACAAATATTGTCTTCTAGACAATATCCACTCTCAGAATAAGTCCTCATTACATTTATTGTCACACTATTTAACAGAATAGTGAGGACTACTAATATTATCATCTGGACCGTCACTCCATTCCCCGACTAGTCCCGGCTACGTTCTTATTTCCTAAAGAGAACAGTGAAGGAAAGGTTGAGCTCAACTAGCCCAGTAAGAAATATTATGACTAAGATAATGCAGAATAAATTATCATTAGTCTTCAACAATGTTAAACTGATAAAATACAATAGACATCAAGTTTAACTGCAGCGGAACAAGCAATCAATTAAAAGAGTCAAGTAGAGAATAAAATTTACCATCTTTTATGATTTAAAAAGGTTTTTCATCACTTTTATCGCTGGGACTCACAATAAATAATCCACCTCATCCACACTTTTTACTGCCAAGGATATTCATAAGTATCACAACCACAAATTATCCATACACTACGGGCTAAGGATATTCGTGTATTCATCAATGGTCATGATCATGCCAACAACTGTCCATCAATGCACTACGGGACAATGAGGACTTTTACCACATCATTTGTAACATTACGGTCATGATTACACCAAATAATCCCTGATCGTAATCATACCAAGTCCATCCATGCACTACTGGCCACAGATGACTTTTAAAAAAATATAAACATGAGGATGATGACAATGATATAAGAATTCAATAAAACAAGTTCAAGAATTAAATTATCCAGAAACTGATAACGTCCAAATTGTCAACGTGATACTTCTTTGTAGAGAAAAATTCAAGAATGCTCAGAAGAATATTTCCATGAAAAGATAATGGATGAAGCGCAAATATCAAGGATATTCCGCTAATTTCATTGAGTATAGAAGTCAAAGCTTTAACCAACTAAGTATAATAAGAATGGAATAACAAAAGAAATCACCATGCATGCGGTACTTCGCATAGACAGGTTATTCCAACAGAATAATAAATAACAAAAACAGGTAAGGCGTAATACGCACCGACAGGATATTCCAACAGAATAATAGAGAATTGAATAACAACAGAAATCACCGTGCATGCGGTACTTCTCATGTATGTGTTATTCCAATGAAATAAATAACGGAATCGAGTCCAAATAAGAAACGCATATATAGGATATTTCAACGAGAATAACAACAAAGAGAACCGTGTTAAGGCAGAAAACGCATGCATGAAAAGTTATTCCAATGAATAATAACGAATGGAATAACAATAGAAATCACCAAGTATAGGGTAGATCACAGATACAAAAGTTATTCCAATGTAATAATAACGATCTAATAACAACATAAATCACCAAGTATAGGGTGATCACATGACACAAAGTTTATTCCAACAGAATAATAAAGAATGGAATAATGAAGTTCTCTTCATGAATATGAAAAAAATAATACCCTTACCTTATAAAGAAGAGTACTTCACGGTAGAGGCGGGGATATACTTGAAGAAACTTACACTACGCTCAAAGTTTTCTTAAACGCTAAAGAAATATGCTCAAGATTATAAAAGAATAATTCTCTCTACAGTTTCTCTTTCTAGAGTTTCAGTGAATTCGTAAGAAGTAATGAAGGAATGAGCTTCTATTTATAGAAGAATGGACTGAATAATAACCAATCCATAAACGGTCCAGATCGATTTACTTTAAACGGACGGCCTAGATTGGTTTACAATAAAATATAATATATTCTATTTATAATCTAATAAAACGAATAACTTTTAAAAAGATTTTACTATGCAAACACTATGCAGGCACTATGCAAACACTATGCATAATAAAATATAATATAATCTAATTTTTGTCTAATAAAACAGATAACTTTATAAAAGTATTCTATTTTATATAAAAAGATTTTACTATTAGCCTAATTAAACGAATAACTTTATAAAATTATTCTGTTTTATATAAAAAGTTTTTTTGTTTTATTACATTAATAATACTAATAAAACAAAACTTATATAATATATATATATATATATATATATAACAATCAACAATAATTGAATCAAATATCAAATAACGTGAGATACTATGCAGCAACTACTGTAGTAATAATTGAACAAAACTGAGTGACTTCTCACATAAGCATCAATAATCAATACCGTGTTATTCTTATGCAACCACGCCAGACATCAGATTTTATTACCGAGTAGTTCAACAGTATTAATGGTAAAACTTCCGCCGTTATTTTCATAAAAATATTTTTGTCGTTTTCTCAATCCGACAATAATTCTGTTGTTGGGTCCACCAATGATTGTGACGTCGTACGAATATTCCCCGACCAATCGAATATTATATAACAACTTGCGTACTTTGCAAAATTTATAAATATTACCCACAAATATAACATTATATCAAATCCACACCATAACTTTATCGTTGAGACTCAACTTAATAAATAAACCACATCATCCATGCACCACGACCAAGGATATTCATGTAATCATCAATGGTCATGATTATACCGAATAATCCCTGGTCATAATCATACCAACAATTGTCCACCAATGAACTACAGGACAATGAGGACTTTTACCACATCATTAGTTACATTACGGTCATAATTATACCGAATAATCCCTGATCATAATCAAACCAAGTCCATCTCTGCACGTAAGCCAAAGATGACTTTCATCACAATATAAGCATGTGGATGATGACAATAATATAAACATTAATCAAACGAAAACAAGGATAAATATTAAAGGCTTTAAATTTATCAAAATAATATTCATCACTTAAATAACTCATAATCTAATATTGTTAATATTATAACAATATTTTAATCACTTCTTAAACTTATAAACAATTTAATTTAATTGTTTACACTTTACCAAATAATGCATTTAATCATTCAAAAATGACATACTCATAAGATTTCATCACCAATGATCAAATCACTCATCAAAAATCTGCATACACCTTATATAAGATTTTAAAGCCCTAAAAACCTATTTACCAATTCTTCAACTTCACATAACATATTTAACTCATATGTTTGAAACTAAACCATTTTCATAAAAAATTACCAAATCAACTTGTTATTTTTCAATCATTTATCCAAACATATATACATATATTTCATACACTACAATTATTTTTTTATAATTTTTCAACTCTCTTAAGTATTTTTCAAAAATTAATTTCTAATTAATTCCTTAAAAAATTAGCTACCTCAAGTTTAACTCCAAAAATTCCCAAATCTTGGCAGGATCTTACACATGTTATCGTGAGCTTCCAGTTTAAATTTCATGGTAATTGGAGTTATAGATCTTCGATTATAGCATTTTTCGTCAGAAAAACCTAAATATTGAAATGGTCATACCTTGCTCATTTTAAGTCGGGATGAGCTCATTTTTGGACAGGAGGTACTTTATACCATATATTTCCACTTCCCAAAAGGCCAGAATTTTTCTCACAAATTAAGTGGCCGAAAATGTCCTTTTAAATTTATGGGCAGTAGTTTTTGGTACTTTACAGTTTTTGTCTCCTTTGCTAAAATCAGTCCACGCGAAAATTTATAACACCTTTTCCAGTGATTCCACTTGGATAAGTTAGAAAACTTATATATCTAACTCTAGAACTTGACCACACTCAAAAATTTGAAATATAATAGGAGATATGGTCAATTGAATTTCATATTCCATTTTCACCAAAAATCTGATTTTCAACTCTTTGTGATTTCTAAGAAACTTTCATGTTTTCGCATAATAACCAACATAACTCATCAAAACACTTACTAATACTACATATAACCATTATTTTCATCAATCCAATCCTTTTATTATGACTTTCATCATAATCAACAGTCCAATGCTTATATTATAACTTTCTAAAATTTTTGAGGGTCAGAAAAATTAAGAAACTGCAAATGGATTTTCACCAGCCATGCGATAATCCACGTAGACAGATCACTTCCACAATTTAATAAGGAATGTAATACAAAGGATAATTCACCATGCATGTGGTAATCCACATATATTGGTTATTTCAATAGAATAATAAATAATGGAATAACAGAAGAATTCACCATGCATGCGATAGACCGCACAGACATGTTATTCTCAACAGAACAATAAAGAATTGAACCAGGTCATACATAAAAGCATATACAGGATATTCTGACATAATAATAAAGAATGGAATAATAGAAGAATTTCACCATGTATGTGGTACTTCGCATAGATAGGTTATTCCAACATAATAATAAAGAATGAAATAACAGAAGAATTTCACCATGTATACGGATTAGATATATCAAAGTTATTCCAACATAATAATAAATAATGGAATAATGTAAGAATTTCACCATGTATGCGGTATTGCAGATATACAAAAGTTATTCCAATGTAATAATAAGGAATGGAATACCAGAAATTCTCTTCATGATTACGAAAGAAATAATACCCTTTACGAATACAACAAATAATATCTCTTACCATAGAAAGAAGAGTATTCCGACTGGTAGGGCGAGGATATACTTGAAGAAATCTTGTAATACGCTCAAAGTTTTCTTAAACTCTAAAGAAATACGCTCAAGATTATAGAAGAAGAATTCTCTGAACTTCTGGTGTGATTTCAATTCTAACTAAGCATCCTATTTATAGGAAAATAGAAAGGATACTATGCACTAAAATATAATATATATATATATATATACATATATATTTATATATTTTATTTAAAATCAAATAAAATAATTAACTTTATAAAAGTATTCTATTTTATATAAAAAGATTTTACTATGCATAATAAAATATAATATATTCTAATTATTATCTAATAAAACAAATAACTTTATAAAAGTATTCTGCTTTTATATAAAAAAAGCTTTCTGTTTTATAACATTAATAATACTAATAAAACACGATATATATATATATATATATATATATAAACTTCCGTGACTTCATAAAAAGACAACTCAATATATTTAACAACATTTAACATCATTATTATAATTCACAATATTAATCAACTAGGTCGTTCCCAGGAAAAGAGGAGGCTTTCCAATAAAGATTTCTCCCTATTGGCGCGCAATTAGGTGACCAAACCTCTCCTTGACAGAACATCTAGACATCGTTAATATTGCAAATAATAATATTAATAACTTTGTCATCTCAATTATTGATTTAATAATATATAAAATATCAAAAATAATTGAATCAAATAACGTGAGATATTATGCAACAATTACTGTATCAATAATTGAACAAAACTAGGTGACTTCTCACGTAAGCATCAATAATCAATACAGTGTGCTACTATGCAACCACGTGTATTACTGTACTTTTACTACCGAGTAGTTCAATAGTTTTAACGGTAAAACTTCCGCCGTTATTTTCATAATAATATTTTTGTCGTTTTCTCAATCCGACAATAATTCTGTTGTGGGATCCACCAATAATTGTGCCGTCGTACAGGTATTCCCCAACATAAAGAATATTTCCCGATCAAACGAATATTATACAACAACTTGCATACTTTTTAAAATTTATAAATATTACCCACAACTATAACATTATCTCAAATCCACACCATAATATTAATTAAAAAAATTCGAGAAAAGTAAATCTTTATCCGTAAAATTTGGGGTTTTACAATGCAGATGATACTGTGACAATAATCGAATCAATAATATGAGAGTTATGATGCAACAATTACTGTAGCAATAATTGAGTATAACTGAATGACTTCTCACGTAAGCATCAATAATCAATAACGTGTGCTACTATACAACCACGCATATTATTGTACTTTTACTACCAGGTAGTTCAACAATTTTAACGTTAACACTTCTGCCGTTATTTATATAAAAAGATAATTCTATTGTTTTCTTACTACGACAATACTTCCGTTGTGGGGTCCACCAATAATTGTGCCGTTGTATGAATATTCCCTATTAAAACGAATATTCCTAGACCAATTGAATATTATATAACCACTTACTTACTTTGCAAAATTTTTAAATATTACCCAAAACTATAACATTATATAAAATCCACACCATAATATTCAAAAATATATTTCGAGAAAAATTATTCTTTATTCATAAAAGTTGGGTTCTTACAGCCCAAGCTCTAAACCTTTTCTTATTTATTTGTTGTTTATGTTTTAGTTCATAGTCTAGCTTAAGTATTTAGTTTTCAAAGATTAATAACTCCATAATGGTATACTTGCAGGTAATGAAAGAAAAAAATGAGTCCACAAGATACTGCTCCTACAGCACGGGGCGCACCGCCTAACGCATAGATATGGCGCGGGGCGCGCTAGAACATCATACCCTACTGACCCTACAGCACGGGGCGTGCCAATTCACTAATGAAATCTGATCCCACAGCGCGGGGCACGCCACATCAAGCACACAAGAGGCACGGGGCGCGCTACCATATCAGTAGGTACTGCTTCCACAGCGCGAGGCGCACCATCTCAGGCCTACACATGACGCGGGCCGCGCCGCTCAGAAAACCTTGGTGCTAAAAGTGTTCTAATTGTCTTGCCCACTGCAATAACCACCCAAACTCTCCATTTCTCCTACAACTCCAACTCTTCCACTATTCCATAACTCCTATAACTCCCACAACTCCCACTATACCACTGTTCCTTCTCCTTTCCAACTTCTTCCCCATTAAATCCATAACCTCTGGAACTCCCAACACACATTGGTCCTTCATCTCTTATATGAACTCTACCCACACAAGTAGCAAAATTCAAAACAAATACAACCAAAACACTCCATCACTAAATCTAATTCCTCTCATACACAAAATCATTCAAATTAGGGCATCTTTACAAAGGGGTAAACAAAAAGAGTTTCCATTGAAGGTAAGCACAAACTTGTTTCATTCTTCTTCTCTTTCTCTTTGTTTGGTAGTTTTTGGTTGGGAAACCTTGGTAATTATTTACCCAATGAGTGTATTGCTTTATTTCACACTTTGGCTAGAGAGATAGTACCAAGAAACCATGTTTGGGGGAATAAACCATTACGCCCACCAACTATTTGGAAAAAGTCCTGAACCAAATTTTTTGCCTAAACCTCACGATAACACCATGTCTTCACACAAGAGACAACGTCCTTCCACCTCACCGCTTGTGCTCAAAGATGATCATACAAAATTTATCGTTGAAGGGCCAAGCAAGGTTTAAAACATCCATAAATAAGAAGACTTTAGTTTTAGAAAGCGGATTGAAGCCGAATGCTAACTTGGATGGTGATATGGCTCTAATGATTGTAGAACGAAATTGGTTTCAGCTAGTTGAGCAACCGCTTCCCGTAGTGATCAACATAGTGAAAGAATTTTATGCCAATACAATGGAGCATATCAATCACGCAGTCATGGTTCGGGGTAAACCAGTGTCCTTTCATGCCGATGCTATTAATGAGTATTTTGGGTAGGAAACACTAAATGACGAACGATATGAAGATGGTTTACCCGACTTGGATGAGATAATTGTAAGATTGTGCAAACCAGGAACACAATGGATTACCCGCGTCGGAAAGGATGAAAATATAAGTTTTCCACACTCAACGCTAAGTAGGTATAGTAAAGCATGGTATGCATTCTTGTGTGCCCGTTTGATGCCTACACGACACCAAAATGATGTTACTAAGGAAAGAGCACGGCTACTTTATGGGATTGTGCACCACCATTACCAGGTGAATAATTCTATTGTGTTTTAAAATGTGGATGTGGGTGCGTGTATTCAGGAGTCCATTGATCGGCTATTACGGGGAAGTACTACGGGGGGTCTTTTGCACGATTTTCTAATAACATATTTGTGCCGCAAAGTTGGGGTATAATGGCACCCCTCTGAACCTATCCAACAACCAATGGCTATAATAGATCATGCTACAATTGAGAAGTACAAGGCATAGAAGGGGGCGAGATCTCATCCACGAGGAGAAGGCTATATTATGATTTGCCAACCATCACCCCCAGTTGCAGCGAAACCAATGCAAGAGCAACCACCTCGTGGTTCAAGAAATCATTTTTTGTGGCTAGCTCAACGCCAAGACGTAATGCATCAGTACAATGCAAATGCATTCAACACGCTTGCTGATGCATTTTCTCGCTGCACTCCTAATGCACAACTTGTGGCCATGCATGTTCCTCATGTCCTTCCAGCATATCCTCTTTCAGACGATGACGAGCAGTAACTCGTCTTTCAGGGAAGTCCTCATGCTTTCATTAAATTTATTTTGTCGTAATGAGGACATTACTTGCTTTAATTTTGGGGGGATTATGTTTCTGCTTGGTTATTTGTGAAAAAAAGATCTAAAAATTTATGTTAGTTAGTTTGTTTAGTTTTCTTTATTGTTCACGTTCATGGTGTTCATGGTGTAAAAAAAATGTGCATGTAGTTTAAATTGCATGAATCCAGTTATTAGATAGTAAAAGTTTATTCTTGGCCAATGATGAGAGTGGAATTCGGTAGACAAGTACAGTACCAAATTTGAGAACTTTGATGTAATTTCGGTTATAAATTGGAACTTTGGTTGTTTGAAACCAGTATAAAAAGGTTAGCACGTTAATAACACCTCTGTCGACTGATTAATTCGAATTAATACATAAGGAATTTCGGAAGGATAATGCTAGTTTAAATGAAAGAATGATGAGAATAGGTAATGAAGATGAATAATTAGGCATGAACCTAAGGTTGGGGGAAAATATGGGGTATATAAGCTATAAAAAAAAGAAGTAAAAAGAAAAAAAGAAAGTATGAATAAACATCATGGCGTGCTTGTCTAGTTTTGTGGCCTTTGTTACTTGAGTAAGTAAACCCGAGGGGATTGTCTTTACACCTAGCGCCCTAAGGTCTTAATGGTCTAGGAGTCGTTGGTCGAAAGATCGTTAAGGTAGCATTGAAAAGCCTAAGGGAATAAGACATTGCATAGCTATGTGTATATAAACCAAAAGAAAAAAATGAATAAAACCAGAAATAAGAGCAAAAAGCCCCTGTAGAAAAAAAATGAAGCATAAGTATCCCATGTTGACCATCGATATTGGTAATTGTTTGATTTTAGTTGGATCTAGCTTGTTTTTGGATTTTTTGAGTTTACACTATATGATGCCTTATAAGAGACTTGTTATGTATTAAATTTGAATTTGTATCAGTTAGCATGGATGTGGAGCACACACACAATATACTAGTGATAACGGTTTAAGATTCGAGGATTGATAAGGAATTGTTGATTAGTTCTGATATGAAGTGTTGACTTGTTTACTTAATTTTTCTGAGGTCGTATGAGTAAACTATACACTGTCTTAATACTAGATTCGTAGTTGTTAGTAGTTAGTTGCATTGCATTGCATTTTGCTTGAGGACAAGCAATGTTTCAAGTTTGGGGGAATTTGATGAGTAGGTTTTTAGCCTACGATTTATGTTCATTTGGCTTGTTATATTGTTAGTTTCTGAAATATTTCATGTTACTTTTGATGTGTTTTTGTTTTTATGATAGGATAATAAGTGAGCTCATTAAGATGCTAGTATTAGAAGTAAAATCAAGCGTTTTTAGACATTCTGCATGACTAGTGCGGGGCGCACCGTGATGACAAGCAAGGTGGCACGAGGCGCACTAGAGTGTGAATAGTTATCAGATAAAATGCGCGCGGGCAGACCGTCCTATTACTAAACCGCGCGGGCGCCACCGCCTATCGAGAGAAAAGTGTGTTTTTGATTAGTGCTGGAATTTGAGTTGTGATGGGAGAGTTAACTTCTTTATGTAATATGCTTATATTAGGAGTCTGTTAGGGAGTTTATTTCATGTTAATTGGAACTCTATGTCCAAATACTTGTTGGATTGAATTTGGAATCTGGTTCCCATTAGAATTCTAATATAAAGAGTTTAAGATGGAATAGAATTGGAGTGATGGAGTGGGAGTTAGTTGGCTGATTTTTAATTGTAAAAGATAAAAAAGAAGAGCAAGAATTTGGAGGAACAAGAAAAAGAAGTTGATTTCACGACGATTGCATTATTGGAGGCAATAAGGGTGGTGTACTACTATTCTTCTCTAATTTCAATTTGTGTAATCAGGATGATGATTTCTTTTATTTATTCAGTATTTAATTCATTAGTTATGAACTAAATTACTTTTTAGGCTTGCAATGGATCTTTAGTGTTGAATGACAATTATTATGCCTTGATTTAAGTTTAATAAATTATCAATTCAGTTTATCTATTGTGATTTGTAATTAATTTATGAATTGCTTGATCACCTATTTTATGTGGAATTATATAAATTCAAGAGATGAGATATAATTCTAGACCTAATAACAATAGCATGTTTTCTTGAATTTTGTGATTGAACAGATTCTCAATTTATGTTCGGGTAGAGATATGCCTAGCATCGAATGTAATCTAGTAAGAACTTGGGATTAAATCATTTTTAATTGTAATTCACATAAAGATATAGTAAATTAGTTAATTAGAGTGTTTGGCTTAATTCTATCTAAATTGTGAATTTAAGTTAATATGGATTTAGTGCATTGAGAAATGGCTAATTCTACATGAGTGTTCTTGATTAATAAACTGAGATAATAAATTAAATTAGAATAAGGTGTGATAATTGGTATGATACTTAAAGTGAAGTTGTAAAGCCTAAATCTCCATTAATTGTTTGAAATTGAGGTTTTTAAGTTGTGTTGATTAGTTCATATTTTTTTTAGTTTACGAGTTTTATAAAATAGCACTTTTAATTTGGATTAGTTTAATAAAATTTGGGTTAATATAAAATTGATAATTATGAATATTAATTTCTTATTAATTTCTCGTGGGAACGATACTCAACTTATCACTCTATTACTTATTGACCACGCACACTTGCGTGATTATGCGTAACTAGATTTTACCCAACACATTTCCCATATATATATATATATATATATATATATATATATATATATATATATATATATATATATATAGCACTTAGATACATATTAAAGCAAAGAACAAAGACCCATCTTACGATTTACACGAGATCTCAAGATTAAAGGATGGCTATTCACTTCCAAAACTTGATTTCAACCAAGAGAAAGTTGATATAACAAGATTTATATATATGTAAGTGTTTAAACCTGAGACTTACTTGTTTAGGAGCAAGATATAATCTTTTTCTCTCTAGCTCTCATATTTCTCCCTATAGGATTTCTAGAAATTGAAAAATCTCCTCTGTAAATGAGCTTGGGGCTTGATTTATAGCCTGGTGGGTCTTGCTGCCTCGAAGTTTATTCCTTCAATCGTTGCATTGTCTGCTGAAATGTCTGTATCTTACAATCTAAGAAATGCTGGGTGATATGTCATACCATTCCTAAAAACTTTTTGCGAGAGCTACGCAATGACATCGAGCTTGACAATTTATGAATCTGAGAAGATGGGTCTATGACCAGAATAACATCTTTAAGTATCTAATGGTAGTCCATGGATCTGTCTTGCATAGTTTACAATTGGGATTGTTGCAGTTGTTCTTTGTGAGCCTATCATTAGTCGTCCGATTATTGTTGTAGGTTGTGTTCTCAACATTACATCTTTGCCCTCCCGGGGTTGTCTCTAGTGTTGATGTGGTTGTCCATTGGGGTTTTCTCCGGGGTTAAAGTTGTAAGACCCCATCTTATTATGAATAAAAAATTACATTTTCTCTATTTATTATCTTGAAATAATAAGGAGTTAATTTGATATAATACTTTGGTTATGGGTGGAATGTGCAAATTTTACAAAATAAGCAAGTGGTTATAAAATATTCATTATTTGTCGGGGAATATTCGTTTGGTCGTGGAATATTCTTGTTGTTTGGGAATATTCGTATAACAAAGGCAAACCATTCGTGGGCCTCATAAATGTAATAAATGATCGGATGAAGAAAATGACAAGTTTAAGTTTTATAAATAATCTTGGCAGTAGTTGTTACCAAGTAACACTCGTTGAATACCCGGTGGTTAAAATATAGAAATACGCTGGTTGCACAAGAGACACACGATGATTGCATGATTTTTGAATTATTGATTCTTACGTAAGAAGGCACTACTCAATAATTGTTACAGTAATTAATTTTCAATATTTTATTTTATTGATTCAATAATTGTTGCGTTGATATTTTATATTATTATTGTTTCAATAATTATCACTGCACAGTATTTCCCATTATCAGATCAATAATTCATATTATTTGAATAATATTATTAGATAACATTATTGGCAATGTCTAGAAAGTTTTGTCTAAGGAGAGGTTTGGTCACCTAATTGCGCGCCAGTAAGGAGAAATCCTTATTGGAAAGCCCCCACTTTCCTGGGAACAGCCTGGTTGTCATAATTGTGATTCTATAATATTATTTGTGAATAATTAATTATTGATTTATATGATAAGAAAATATTTATTTGATGCGGATATAAATAATGCATTTATTTTATGTGGTTATAATTGAAGGAATTAATGTTGAGGTGTTTTATAAATTATTTTTGTTTCCGGAATGGAGGTATTAAAAATCAAATCAGTATTTTTACGATATATTGCATGAGTTATAATTTTTATTCTGACTGTTGGATCGTTGTGATTTTTGGATATGTTATAAATATATAAGTTAAGTATATGTCCACAAATTTTGAACCGTTAAAAATGAACGTATGATTTGTTATGAATTTTAAGAGGTGGTTGATTCAGAAATTAGGTTTATAAATGATTTTGGTGGAAAATTCTAGAATTGAGTGGGCCCCACTTGTGGTTGGTGAAGAAATGTGCTGAATTTTATTTCAAATGTGGTGGGTGGCAATAGTAGCAGGTAAATCCATCAGGTAGCAGGTCAAGTCTGCTTCGGCGTGCTAATATTTTCCTATAAATAGAGGGCTAAGTTAGAATTGAAAATCACACCACAAACATAAGCTTTCTCTCTTTCTCTCTCTATATTATCGAGCATATTTTGTGAGTATTTAGATACTTTGAGAGTTGTTGTTCAGTACAAGTTTCATTCAAGGATCACTTCCGACCTTTCATTCCAAAGTCTTGATTCTTTGAGGTAAGGGATGTTATTTTTTCTTAAATGATATTATTTTCTTCAATATCATTACGCCAAATATTGGTTTGAATTTTTAATCAAATTTGGAACTTTTGTGTTTGGGTTACTATTCACGATACGACACTTATTCACGATACTACATACTTACTATGCAATCAAAAAATGAAATTTTCTTTTTATCATAGATGTCTTTTATGGTTACTATCTTTGATTGTATCCATGTTTTGATCTTTATTTTTGAATTCTACCTCACACTTGGTTATTATGGAGTATTATTTAATTTGGATAAACCGAAATACGAATCCCTAATATTTGTCCTTCTGTCTTACTAGATTCGTTCTCTAAAATGTTTTTCATCATCCTCATTCTTAATGGTGGTACTTGATGAATATCTTTGGCCCGTAGTGCAAAGATGAATGATTACTCGATGAATATCTTTGGCCCGTAGTGCAAAGATGAACAGTGTTGAGATGAACATGACCAATCTGGTGATATGAAATGAATATCTTTGTCCCGTAGTGCAAAGATGTATATTGATTAATGTTACAGGGATAAAATATTGATGATGGACTTTTAAATTCATAGATGATAGTAGATTTCATTCTCTACTTAACTCTTATAATGAATTGTTGTTTCCACTGCAGTTATGGATCTAAAACTTGTTGTCTATTGTATTCTATCAGATTTTTCCCTGTTGAAGACTAAGGATAATTTGTTGTATATTATCTTAGTCATAATGCTCTTTACTGGGCTAGTTGAGCTCACCCTTTTCCTTTTTGTTCCATTTTTCTTCTCAGGAGGTGAGAATTTAGTAGGGACTAGCCGGGGTATGGAGTGATGATTAAAGATAGCTATTTTAGTAGTCCTCACTATTTTGTAAAATAGCGCATCAATAATTGTAATGAGGACTTTATTTGGGTGTTGATATTGTCTTGAAGACAATATTTGTATTTAAACTCACAGTATGTGTTTTCGTATTTTGCACGACAATTGTATTAATAAAGTTATAGTTGTTTTTCTGTACCATATTTTTGGCTACTCAGAATGGGTGATGTATACCTATTTTGGGGGTATCATAGTTGGTATCAGAGCTTAGGGATATGGTCTCTGGCGGAGATCGGGGAATAGTACTTGGAGGGGAGAGACGAGTAAATCCTTCGCTAGTGTGTCCTACCTAAGCTTATTTGTTGGTCAGTCATAATATAAGGATATTATGTGATATGTTAATTTGTTTAATTAACCCCTATTTTATGGCAGTTTTTAAGAATGGTAGCTGAGAACGTTAACAATGGAGTCTATGAGACTGTGGAACAACCTTTGATTACCAACCAAGAGAACGTCCAATAGGAAGGTAATATTCCTTTTGTAAATAACACTACCGAGCAAACGATGAATGATGCGATGTTTAGAAGTTTTTTGCAGTTCATGTAAAATTAGACGAGGGAGACTCGTGTACAAAATACGGGTGGAAATGATAGCAACGCTGCGATGCATCATGTACCAAGCGCTTCAAGGAGTTGGGACCACCAGATTTTTGGGGAAAGCCCGATCCGATTAAGGCAGAAACGTGGGTTAAGCAAATGACCAAGATATTCGATTTCTTGGGCTGTACAGAGGAATAGAAGGTTCCATTCGCCACCTTTATGTTCCGTGGTGAGGTAGATTATTGATGGGAATCTGTGAAGCGTACCCAGCCAGCTGCACTCAATATGTCTTGGGAAAAATTTCAGAAACTGTTCAATGACAAGTACTTTCCTGAAAGTATTCGTCATATGAAGGAGGTAGAGTTAATTAGACTGGAACAGAACAACATAACGGTGTTCCAGTACGAGGTGATGTTCGCGGAGTTATCCAGGTTTGCACCTAATTTGGTAGAAAATGAGGAACATATAACGCGGATGTTTCTGAGAGGTCTAAAACCCTAGATTCGATAATATCTTATCTCTCATAAATTTTCTTTATATTCAGATGTTGTAAACAGGGTTCAATTATTAGAGCGTGATAACGAGTATGTTCAACCGAGGGACCACAACCGTGGTCATACTGGGTGATGCCAATCATCGAAGCGATGATAACCAGCGAGGAGGGAAAAATACCGACAAAAGCAGTAATCACTCGGGTGGTCATCGTGGCCATGACAATAGGAGAGGTGAGTCAAGTGAAAATTTCAAAAAGAGGAGATTCAACAATGACGGAAAGACATCAAAGACCAAAGACCAAAGACCAACAACAAATTCTAGGGGAGGAGAACGACCGCCAGTTAGATGCTACAGATGCGGAGAGGAGGGACACATAAGTCCAAACTGTTCACAACCTTCCAAGGTGTGTTTCAATTGTGGAAAAGACGATCATATATAGCCCGATTTTGTCCGGTAGCAAAGTCAAGTCCAACTGGGACGGCGGCACCAAAGGCGCATTACGACAAAACAAAGTCGGTGGTTCAAGGAAGCGCGCTTGTCGCGATCGCCAAAATGCGAGAACCCGAATGAGGTGATCACGGGTAAGCTAATCTTGAACTCTTGCGAAGTTTATACCTTACTAGATACCGGTTCTACCCATTCTTTTATCTCTCCTGCTTGTGCTTAACGTTTAAACTTGACTCCGGAGAAATTGGACTTTAACTTATCTGTTGAAACTCCGTTAGGTGAAACCATCATTACATCTACAGTTTATAAATCTTGCTTAATCCAAGTTGGCACAATCACATTACCTGTTGATCTTATTTCTTTAAAGATACTTGCATTTGATGTGATTTTAGGGATTGATTGGTTAACCACTCATCATGCCAAAATTGATTATTTTCGTAAGGTTGTTAGTTTTCATATTCCTAACCAACCTGTTATACGAATTCAAACAACTAAACCACTAAAATCAATCATGATCATATCAAGCCATAAAGCTATTCGTTTATTGAAAAACAGATGTCAAACTTTCTTAGCCAATATTATGGACTTGAACAAAAACACGTCAGATTTGAATAATATTCCTATTGTTAATGAATTTCCTAACGTATTTCCTGAAGAACTTCCTGGTCTACCCCCAGAGCATGAAGTTGAATTCTTTATTGATCTTGAACCGGGTACAAAGCCCATTTCAAAAACCCCATATCGAATGGCTCCTAGTGAACTTCAGGAGTTAAAAGTCCAACTAAAGGAATTGTCAGACATCAATTTCATTCATCCTAGTACATCTCCTTGGGGTGCTCCTGTTTTATTCTTAAAGAAGAAAGACGGGAATATGCAACTTTGTATTGACTACCGGGAATTGAACCATGTCACCATCAAGAATATGTATCCGCTACCTCGCATTGATGACCTGTTTGACCAGTTGCAAGGAGCACAATACTTTTCAAAGATCGATCTTCGTTCTGGATATCATCAACTAAAGATTAAAACTGAGGATATTCTAAAGACTGCCTTCAGAACTCGGTACGAGCATTATGAATTTTTAGTTATGTCTTTTGGATTGACTAATGCTCCTGCTGCTTTCATGGATATGATGAACCGTGTATTCAAGGAATATTTTGATCAGTCCGTTGTTGTCTTTATTGATGACTTCCTCATCTATTCTAAAAGCCGTGAAG
Source organism: Panax quinquefolius (assembly GCA_020205615.1). Lineage (NCBI taxonomy): Eukaryota > Viridiplantae > Streptophyta > Magnoliopsida > Apiales > Araliaceae > Panax > Panax quinquefolius. The sequence continues at coordinate 18,518 of JAINUW010000159.1, read as the reverse complement.
ATCATGAGCACCATTTAAAGCTGGTACTTCAAAGACTTCGTGACAACAAGCTATACGCCAAGCTGAAGAAATGCGAGTTCTAGCTTAAGGAAGTAGCATTCCTTGGGCACGTGGTGTCAAAACATGGAGTATCTGTTGACCCGGCAAAGATTGAAGCAATCCAAAGTTGGGAGTAACCAAAGTCATGGACCGTGCGTGAGCTTTCGGGCTTAATGGTTATTATCGGAGATTTTTGGAAGGATTTTCTCGAATCACTACTCCGTTAACTCAGTTGACTCAGAAAGATGCAAAATTCGTATGGAGCGAGGAATGCGAGAAGAGTTTCCAAGAGCTCAAGAGGAGACTCATTTTGGCACCTGTTCTGACAATACCATCCGGTTCGGAATGGATTTGTTATCTACAGCGATGCTTCATGCAAAGGGTTAGGATGTGTTCTCATGCAACATGGGAAAGTCATAGCCTATGCCTCGCGACTACTTAAAGAATATGAGAGGAATTATCCTACTCATGATCTGTAGTTGGCAGTAGTCGTTTTTGCGTTGAAAATCTTGAGACACTACCTGTATGGGGAGAAAGTGGAGATTTATACGGATCATAAAAGCTTCAAATATTTCTTCACCCAAAAGTAACTCAACATGCGACAACGACGTTGGCTCGAGCTATTGAAGGATTACGACCATAGCATTCAATATCAACCTAGAAAAGAAAACGTTGTAGTTGACGCATTGAGTAAAAGATCGTATGCGAGTACGAGTGCAATGTTGTTAACACAAAGGCCCATTTTGTATGACTTACAAAGGATGGAGATGGAGTTAAAGGCTCCAAGTACCCACGTGATGATGGCAAATATACGAGTAGAACCGACTTTAATCAATAAAGTTAAAGCTGCTCAAGCTACAGACCTAAAGCTGATGCGTATGAAAAAGAAAGTGCAAGAAGGTGCTATTCCGGAGGCAAGAATTGATGAAGAAGGAATACTTAGAGTCAACTCCAGACTTTGCGTTCCTAACAATTTTGACTTGAAACACAGAATCATGATGGAGGCACACAACACACCATTTACAATCCATCCTGGGAGTATCAAAATGTATTACGATCTTTGACATACATTTTGGTGGAGCAATATGAAGAAAGAGATCGCGGAGTTTATCTCGAGGTGTTTAACTTGTCAACGTGTAAAGGTGGAGCATCAAGTGCCAAAGGGTCCATTGCAACCACTTGAGATTTCGAAATGGAAGTGGGAACACATTACTATGGATTTTGTTACAGGTCTTCCCAAGGTTTCTCAAGGTATAGATACGATTTGGGTTATTGTTGATAGTTTAACCAAGTCGGCTCATTTCTTTCCTATACGTGAAACTTATTCCCTTGAACGTCTTGCTAGTATGTACGTAAATGAGATTGTAAGATTGCATGGCATGCCAGTATCCATAGTTTTGGATCGTGACCCAAGATTCACTTCACGATTTTGGGTTAGCTTGCAGAAAGCTATGGGCACAGATTTATTTATCTGGGCTTCAAGATACCATCCTCAAACGGACGGGCAATCGAAAAGGACTATTCAAACCCTCAAGATCTATTAAGACTCTATTTCCTAGATTTTAAAGGAAATTGGGATAAGTATCTTTAATCGGTGGAATTCTCCTACAACAATAGTTATCAATAAAGTTTAGGCATGGATCCATTTGAGGCATTATATGGATGGAAGTGTCGTTCTTCAGTATGCTAGGATGAGGTAGGAGAAGCAACATTGTTGGGACCAGAATTAGTACGCATGACTACAGAAAAGATTCAAATGTTCCGGCAACGTATAAAGATCTCACAAGATCGACAAAAGAGTTATGTTGATCTTCATCGAAAGGACGTGGAGTTTAATATTGGAGATCATGTACTATTACGTATTACTCCATGGAAGGGAGTTACAAGATTTGGAAAGAGAGGAAAGCTCAATCCACGATTTTTTGGTCCATTTGAGATTCTTGACCGAATAGGAAATGTGGCCTATAGACTCGCATTACCTCCAAGTATGTCTCGTGTTCATAATTTTTTTCACATATCTATGCTTCGTAAATATATGAAAGACCCAAACCACATTATTGCGTTAGAACCATACGGGATAGCCGAAGATTTAACGTACGAGGAGGTACTTGTCAAGATATTGGATAAAAAAGAGCATATCCTACGAACAAAGGTTATACCACAAGTCAAGCTTTTGTGGAGGAACCATGCTATTGAGGAAATGACTTGGGAGTTAGAATCAGAAATGAAAGCGAAGTACCCTCGCCTTTTTGAAACACCAGGTACGTACGTCAATTTCGAGGACGAAATTTCATAAGGAGGGTAGGTTGTAAGACCCCATCTTATTATGAATAAAAAATTAAATTTTCTCTATTTATTATCTTAAAATAATAAAGAATTAATTTGATATAATACTTTTGTTATGGGTGGAATGTGCAAATTTTACAAAATAAGCAAGTGGTTATAAAATATTCATTTTTTGTCAGGGAATATTCGTTTGGTCGTGGAATATTCTTGTTGTTTGGAATATTCATATGACGGCAAGCAGACCATTCGTGGGCCTCATAATGTAATAACTGGCTTGGATGAAAAAAACGACAAGTTTGAGTTTTTTATAAATAACGACATAGTTGTTACCAAGTAAGCATCGTTGGAATACCCGGGTTAAAATATAAGAATACGCGTCGTGGTTGCACAAGAAGACACAAGATTGCACAAGATTTTTGAATTATTGATTCTTACGTAAGAAGGCACTACTCAATAATTGTTACAGTAATTATTTTTCAATATTTTATTTTATTGATTCAATAATTCTCTGCGTTGATATTTTATATTATTGTTGTTTCAATAATTGTCACCGCACAAAGATTTCCCATTATCGATCAATAATTCATATTATTTGAATAATATTATTAGATAACAGTATTGGCAATGTCTAGAAAGTTCTGTCTAATAAGAGGTTTGGTCACCTAATTGCGCGCCAGTAAGGAGAAATCCATATTGGAAAGCCCCTTCTTTCTTGGGAACGGCCTGGTTGTCATAATTGTGATTCTATAATATTATTTGTGAATAATTAATTATTGATTTATATGATAAGAAAATATTTATTTGATGCGGATATAAATGATGGATTTATTTTATGTGGTTATAATTGAAGGAATTATTGTTGAGGTGTTTTATCATTATTTTTGTCGGAATGGAGGTATTAAAAATCAAATCAGTATTTTTACGATATATTGTGTGAGTTATAATTTTTAATCTGACCGTTGGATCGTTGTGATTTTTGGATATGTTATACATATATAAGTTAAGTATATGTCCACAAATTTTTAACCGTTAAAAATGAATGTTTGATTTGTTATGCATTTTAAGAGGTCACTGATTCAGAAATTAGGTTTATAAATGATTTTGTTAGAAAATTCTAGAATTTAGTGGGCCCCACTTGTGGTTGGTGAAGAAATGTGCTGAATTTTATTTCAAATGTGGTGGGTGGCAATAGTAGCAGGTAAAGCCATCAGGTAGCAGGTCAAGTCTGCTTCGGCGTTCTACCATTTTCCTATAAATAGAGGGCTAAGTTAGAATTGAAAATAACACCAGAAACATAAGCTTTCTCTTTTTCTCTCTCTATATTATCGTGCGTATTTTGTGAGTATTTAGATACTTTGAGAGTTGTTGTTCAAAGATAAGTTTCATTCAAAGATTACTTCTCTAATGCTTTCATTCTCAAGTACTGATTCTTTGAGAGGTAAGGGATGTTATTTTCTTCTTAAATGCTATTATTTTCTTCAATATCATTATCTTGAAATATTGGTTTGAACTTTTTAATCAAATTTGGAACTTTTGTGTGTGGGTTACTATTCACGATACAAAGACTATTCACGATACTAAAGACTATTCATGAATACAAGACTATTCATAAAAAATGAAATTTTCTATTTTTCGTCCCGATATGTCTTTTATGGTTACTATCTTTGATTGATCCATGTTTTGATCTTTATTTTTGAATTCTACCTCACACATGGTTATTATGGAGTATTATTTATTTTGGATAAACCGAAATACGAATCCCTAATATTTGTCCTTCTATCTTACTGGATTCGTTCTCTAAAATATTTTTTATCATCCTCAGTCCTTAATGGTGGTACTTGATGAATATCTTTGGCTGTAGTAAAAAGATGAATGATTACTCGATGAATATCTTTGGCACGTAGTGCAAAGATGAACAGGTGTTGAGATGAATATGACCAACTGGTGATACAAATGAATATCTTTGGCCCGTAGTGCAAAGATGTATATTGATTGATGTTACAGGGATAAAATATTGATGATGGACTTTTAAATTCATAGATGGTAGTAGATTTCATTCTCTACTTAACTCTTCTAATGAATTGTTGTTTTCACTGCAGTTGTGGATCTAAAACTTGTTGTCTATTGTATTCTATCAGATTTTTCACTGTTGACGACTAAGGATAATTTGTTGTATATTATCTTCGTCATAATGTTCTTTACTAGGCTAGTTGAGCTCACCCTTTTCTTTTTGTTCCATTTTTCTTCTCAGGAGGTGAGAATTTAGCAGGGACTAGCCGGGGTACGGAGTGATGATTCAAGATAGTTGTTTTAGTAGTCCTCACTATTTTTTCAAATAGTGCATCAATAATTGTAATGAGGAATTTATTTGGGTGTTGATATTGTTTAGAAGATAATATTTGTATTTAAACTCACAGTATATGTTGTCGTATTTTGCACAACAATTGTATTAATAAAGTTGTAGTTGTTTTTCTGTACCATGCTTTTGGCGACTCAGAATGGGTGATGTATACCTATTTTGGGGCGCCACAAAGTCAGTGATAATCGCTTTCCCTCGTGATTGTCTCCAAGGTTGAAGTCAGGTTGTTGTATGTCCCCAAGTTAAAGTCATGGATGTCCCTGGTCAGTCTCACGGGGTGTTAAAATACGTTTTTACCCTTCTGTATAGTTAGTAAAAGGAAAATAAAATTTTAAGTGTCTACAATTAACACAAAGTTAGGCTTATATACCATTGTTAGGTTCAGAGTATAGCACGATCATGCAATCAAATCAAATAAAAGTAATGGAAGCGCCGATAAAACAATTTTTAAAATTATCATACAAAACATCACCATAATCATACTTTATGCTCAATTATCAATTCAATATAAAAGAGATGGAGATCGATCCATACCCTTGTAGAAACTAGCTTCCTTAGTACGATTTCACCTCTAAATTCCTTTTCACGCTTAACTCAATCTACTTGGTTTGATTATTTCTTTTCGATTAACTTTAGTCACCCAATAGTTTGGTCTCAGAGGTGATCCACCAAGGTAGAACAAATATTCAAGAAGATGAGTGTTTAAGCAAAACCCTAAATATAAATTTTTAGATAGCTTAAAACTAAAATTGTTCCTAATCATTAGATTACTAAAAAGGGAATTACTGAATCTGAATAGATTTATACATACATTGCTTGCTCTTAGGAATCACTACTACAAAACAAAGAAATGTATTAACGAGAAAACGTTGTTGTTTCAAATTAGAAAACGTCGTGGTTAAGGGTGTTATCTATTTGACATCTTTACACAAAGTTTTTAAAACGTTAGAAGTAAGACATTCCACAACGCTTTTTAAGAAAAAACGTTGTAGATTTGTTTTCCATAAATTAACAGATGCTTAAAACGTCAGAGAATGTATGATTCCACAATATTTTCTAGATAAAAACGTCAGAAGTTTAATATATCGCATAACGCTTAAGCACTTTCACACAACGCTTTTTTAAATGTTGTAGATTAAAAAAAAAAAAAAAATATCGTGGTTCACCTATATTACCAATGCACCGCAATATGCTAATGCCCGATATATAGCTAAAATTACAAAGAATATTAATACCATACAATACGCTTATATCCTAATAATTCTTTGTAATGCCAATTACAAAGAATATTAATACCATACAACACGCTTACACCATAAAATGTGAAGTATAATAAAGTGGCATACATGAAGAATAAGTACCACAAGAATTTTTGCTATCATCTCTTTCAAATCCAATCATTGAATATACTATAACACCATATACCACAACCAGCACAAACATGTATGGTATTTCCACCAAAACCCGCAAAACAAAAATCAAATTACTTAACACTACTACTCCTTACTACGTAAATATATATACTGACATACATATATCGCACCAATTAATTAATTACCTCGAGCAAATGCATATGTCAAGGGTGAGTACATCCCAAAGAAATTTCTTTTCTCTCAGAAAAGACATTACTACTCCACTTAGGCTTAAGGGTTTTTTTGTTTTGCTTAATAATTTTTTTAATAAGCCAATGTTCATCAACATTTTCAAGCACGCATTCAAATCCTCCTCTTTTTTTTCTTTTCCTTTCCGTCAGCAATTTGTGCTAAAACAAGTTAAGCCATTATTACAAACAACATCATTGCACTTATGATAATACAAGATATATAAATGAGACAATGAAACATATCAATGTTTAAGGATCTTATAAACGTAGACGTCAGACTCTCTTAACCAAACCTTTAAGTTGGCAAAAGTAATCTGAACAACACATCGATTTATAAACCGCCAATATATACAATCCTTTAACACTTAAAACACCGGGTACCAATTGCACGTTAGGTACCAAGGTTAGGTAATCCATCATTGGGAGCTTCGATCATCCTTGGTGCTACCACTATAAGTCAAGAACTCAACTAAAAATTTCACCAAATGATGCTCTACGGCTCTAATTGGTTTTAGAACTTTAGATATTTGTTTCTTAAACTTGTATGCTCCAAGTTCAAAGGAGTTCACATGTAGTTTGTAATTCAACATAATCTCCCATAAATAAGTAATTAGTATATGGACACTACAAAAAAACTAGATTAGTTAAGTCAAACTATTTACATAATTGAACATATAACTACATATATGATATGCTCCTCCACCTAAAAATAGCTAAATCAAACTATTTACTATTCAAACCTAGTTTATACACACATGATTGTTCAAAAATAAAGCTACAAATGCATAATAATAATCAAACAAGACTTTTAATCAAAGACCCGATTACCAAGAATTAAATCGTAGATATACTTCGACTTACCATGTTTATATTTCTTTTACGATTTAACTCACGTAACTCCGTGAACATAGCAAAGAGCCTTTTTCCCAAGCCGTGAACGCCATATAGATCTTCGCCATCGCTGTAACCTATAGAGGAGCACAAGGGTATAAGCACAAACAAAAGCACATCAACTACAAAAACTGGAATTTCGCATTTCAGATAGAAATCTCAGATTACAAGAATTATTACTAAGATGTAAACAAGGTTTACAAGATTAACTCAGAAACAAGGTTTACATTCATCAAGACCGCAAAACTCGAATGATCAAAATCAATGGATGTTCAAATAAGCAAACCAGACAAACTCATAACTGAGTAAAAATAATCACTAAATAAACTTTTATGTAAAAACAATTATTATTATTCGACTTGGAAACTTTTATTCAACATAACCACTAAATAGATGTAAAGTTCCATCAAATATTAATAAGCAAAATTCTTAGAATCGCAAAAAATAAACGATCCAATAGAAAATTTTTGTAGGAGCATACTAAGAATATATAAATTAGGAAAAGAAATGGGCATTACCTTCCACCATAAAGGAGAAATCCTAAGGTCGTAAAACAAAGATGCACCTACCAAAGCACGTAGATAAGGAGAAGCTTAAAAAGTTTCAGCTTTTATAAAGATAATTTACCAAATCAATAATAAAATATAATATACTATCTAAACACGAACCAAAGAAAGAACATCTTTGACAGACGACCAAAACTGGATAAGATTCCACCATATAACCAACCACAAGACAACTGAAGATATTCAAAGAAAAAGGTTTAATCAAATAATCAATGCATCCTCACAAACAAAAAAATAAGCCTCTGCAGTCAATGTTTATACATCACTAATTTGTATTAATATGTAGTGAATGGTTCAGTCACCATAATGCTTAGCTAGAATGGACTACATAAAGAATGTGCATTATTGATTGCCTCACCGTGCAAAATGAGTACTTGAGTCGCACTAGTCGCCTAAATGATGGAGGAAAAAGTGGTGTGTTAAAAACTTAAAAGCAATAATTTGTCCAAAAATTGTGTTTCGTAGATTTGTAATATAACAAAATTCAAAACCACTTCTTTTTATAGCTCATAAGTAAAAGTGTGAGTCTTATCGCACCGCCCACCAAATGAACTTGAAAACTGCTTTTACACTATTATTTCTAAAAGAAGGATGAGACAAAATGTATTTCCACCAGGATCTTTATCGCTAACTTGAATGGCCGAGCAATTAATGCCAGTAGTAAAATGAAAAATTCATATTACTTGATCCAACCAGATAGATGCTTGCTACAGTAATTCAAAATATCAAATAAACACGAAAAACCGTAAAGTTACATCCACAAATACTTAATAGGAGAAAGGAGTCTAACTTTTAAATGTAGACCCTGTGTATATCTACTCACAAACCTCTCAAAAGCATATCTATTCGATCACATTTCAAAATACTTGGATCCTACTAACCATAAATGAAAACAGTAGACTAAAAGTTTAAAACATGTTATCGTCATTCGCCTTCCATCCCAACTTAAGTGAAATCCTTTCAATTATGGGATAATCTCAACAAAGTCGAGCTCATTTTATCCTAACCATTCAAATATTCACCGAAAAAAAAATTCTTCCAATGGTTCGATGAAAAGTAAACAATCATTAGACCTTCGATAAAACTATATGTACTCACCAAACCACCTCACTTAGCCGGGATAGAGTGGTAAGCTATTTTAGAATTCCACACAAACATCATGTGCATAAGGTTCAAGTTATATGACAACATAATAAGAAGAAATTTAAGGACAAACAACACTAAAACTATAAAATTCAAGAGCTCCATCACAACTTTTCAAAGAATGATACAAGTGCCATAAATGAATAACACAAGAAATTAAAGCATAAAGTAGTAATAGTTGAGCTTCCACCGACATTTCCAATATAATATAATTTGAAATACACAAAATACCACCAAATTTTAAAAGCATTCATTAAATGCAATGCTAATACTTTACATCTGATCCAAACAAAGAAAATAACATAGATTTAGATAATATAGTTAAACGAAATAAAGAACACCTAAAGCTAGTTATTACCCCAAATTTCTTATGGACATAAGAACTCTAATCCTAATTTTATGAATGGTAATATGCAAGACTCTCAAGACATCAAGCAACATGTTAACGACAGATCTTTCTCCACGCCCCAATCACCAAGACGCTATCCGATATCCCGCATAGCTCAACAAGTCAACACCAAAAGCTCGACGGGCTGACCGTCGGGATAGTCCCCATGAGAGTCAAGATTTAATCACAAGGTTAACAATGGAGGGAAAATAATATCTAATGCCTAAGAGAGAATAATCATATGATCAGGTGTGTAATGTTTTGTTACTTACCTCCTTTGTGATCCTAGCCCCATACGCATCTAATCCCGGGCCATCGTACACCCATCACCTCCCGACACCTTTTCCCCACTCCCTATTATTTCAAATTAAAGTATGTAGCCTACTTCTCACCGCTACCACTTTGCCACCGCCGGTCATCTCGAGTCCCATCCTCATTAATGTCATGCCGAAGGTGGCGTATATAGTAGTCAACTATTACTGGCATAATGATTACCGATCAAAGTCGTTGTGGGCACTTTAGATAATGGGCCAATTCAACGACTAAGCCCAAATAATCTAAAATGACCCAAACGACTGATCCAACCGAAAAGGACCCAACGAAATAATCAAGTAATTAGGGCCAAATCATTCTGGACCAATTAGGACAAGAGTAACATAATCCAAGGGAGGAGCCCATTAAATCCGCCCGATAAGTGAAAAGGATTACGGCCCAACATCGCTTCTAGTCTTTTATTAAACAGTGCTCTTTAAATGAAAGACTATAAACAATATAGGCCCATGATATATAACGAATTATGATAAGTCACAAGAGGTCCAAAGTGAAACTCACCAAAGCCCAACAAAATCTATCCAAATTGATATCGTAAATGTAAATGGGAGGCATAATAGACATAAGTCCACTCCTGCTAAGATATTTAGATTTCAAAACCGGACGACACCTCTTCCAATTCACCATCATTGCCGTGAATTAATTGTGCCGTCTCCTCGACACTGCGTAACCACAAGATAAAAGATAAACTTTACCAATTCCGACGGCTTTTACTCCGCCAATTTGAAATTTGAACCTTTCGAGCTTTCTTTTCTTCCCGTAACTTCCTTCTGCTTTTACTTTAAAACTCAACAATGGTGACCGTGAACTCTAGCCAAAATTCTCCCTTCGCATGACTCCCTGCTAAGACCTTTTCCAATCCAAACCTTAACCAAGAGGGTTCGAGTTCAAACCCCAAACTATAAAGAACCATGGGGGAAATCCACCGATCCCTTCTTCACCACCTTCCGACTTCTTCAAGGATCTGGAACAATTTCCCCATGCCAACATCCCTCCACCGTCATTACTTTATCTCGAGATACGATCCTCCTGACTCGCCATCGTCGATTCCTGGATATGTACGCTATAAGGGCTCCCGCCCCTCCGAGAGCGATGCATCAAATGAATCTGATGGTCGGGTCGCTATGCTAGTCACTTTCCCTCGAATAGGATTCGCCACCCTCCATGCTTTCGCTGCTACCTCCTGGGTTCATAGGAGTGGGTTTTGCCCAAACAGCCCAATTCCTATATCCACATCCTAGCATTCATTCCCTTCTATCATGAATTAGGATTCTCCTCTGTCGACATCTTCTTCACCCTCTTCTCGCCGCCAGAGAGTCCCGAGAACGAGGTTTCAAAATATTAGCAAACAGCTTCCCTCGACCCAACACTGAGATTTGAGAGGAGACCCCTTCAAGCAACATGCGGTTGGTACATGGTTTTTGTTACGGACTATCTCTTCGATCGACTATCTCTCGCCTCACCGACTTTCGAGATATCTCCAAGAGCGTAAAGGAGATGGCAGATTTTTTGAAGAAGATTCTTCCAAAGGAATGGAGTTTTACACTTCCCACCAAGCAAGCCCGCTATACGACCACAAATATAAGTTTCAACAACTTCAGAATACAATTTTTGAGATATCTAAGATACTAAGTTCTCGATACATGGTTTTTGCAGTTGTTCTCGATTAAACCAACTTCTTCTAAGTGAAAGAACTGGAAGACTTTTTGGCAGGGAAGAATACTGATGGATGAGCGAAGAGCATCCGATCAAGAATCTTCCCGAGCTAATCCCCTCACACCGATCCACCAACTATTTCTCTTCAAAATGATTAACCCTGCACTAATGAGCCCAACATACCAAGAATCCTCGACTTTTCCAAGGAAAAGATCCGCCAAGAAATCCAAATCCACCCCGCCGAAACAACTCGAAAGTGATCCTAAGCAACTCCTCAAGCAATCCCACAAGCAAATTTCCAGATCCAACCCTAGTCTTGCACCTTCCGAATCTATCCCGATGAAGAGAAGTTCGCTGACATACCTTCGCACGATCGGGCAAAGGTTCTCCGTGAAGAAGATAAGGATGAAGATAACCTCTTCATCGCCAAGAGCTCCGAAGTTCCATCGCCTTCTACCGACATCCCTCCAATAGTCCCAACCAAATTCAAGTGCTCGATGATGAACCGATCCGATCCGTCCCCATCTCATCCCGGAAAAGGAAACATCCATCGATAGCCATCCGTGTTCATCCTCCGCACCTTCACCGATCCTCGAACCCACCCCTCGCTCGGCCTCCTTCTCCGTAAAATATATATATGGGACCCTCGCCAGCAAGAATCAATCCATGCCTTCTCCCAAGATAGTCGATTCAATTTCACAGATGACACTACGGCCTCTCCAACCATGTGGCCTCGATTTAATGCCAATTTTCCTTTTCAACTGCTTCAACGCCTTCGTCTGGTGAAACTGATGACTATCGATTCGGGAATGCTTCGAACGGATTTACTTAGCAAAGGTACGAAGCTACTCCGCTAAGGTAAATCTGCCTTCCTTTATTTCCAGATTTATCTTCATACTTATACATCTCAAAACCGATCAAATAATACCGACATGATAGCGAATGTCGTGTTCAAGGCTCAAGGTCCAAGTCCATCAAGGTCAATTCAAGAAAAGGCATCGAGGAAGGAGAATGCCATCCTCAAGTCTCGCTTGCTCGAGAAAGGACTCAACGTGAAGGCGTTTCTTCATACAAATGAAGGGCTTCGTAAAGAGTTGGCCTGCCAAGGGAGATGTGAAGGCATCCAATGAAGAACTAAAGTTAACTAAAGCACAAGATGAGGAGATCGCCAAAACGAATGTTGACTTGGTTTAGAGGAGCAAAATAAGGATGGAGAAGATCAAGGAATTAAAGGTCGATGCTAAGATCTCGACCAAGACGATCCAAAAACTAGAGTCGGCAAAAACTCACATCCGAATAAGCGCCAAAAGCTCAAGAAGAAATCCGAGAACTTAAGGCTCTTCAGACCTCGGCTTTCCTCTAACCGATGACCTTCGCAAATAAATCTGCGAAGAGTATCTAACTCCTGATGAGATCAACTGGAGAGATCATGAAGATATACTCTAAAGCTATAAGAGCTCACGAGTCGCGGCAAGGAGAAGTCGATTGCATTAACGTGGATCCATCCTCGTCGACCCTTCGTATGACGTAAGATGGCGCTCGGGCTAATGCTTTGTTTTCCTCGTTTTATTAAAGAATATTTGTGAAGATTTCTATTTATTTTTCTTTCTTTAATTCATAAGATTTGTAAAAATTTCTAATATTGTAATCAAATTTAAATATTAATGAAATGTGGTTTCATTCCTATTACTTTCTAAGGCATTTACTTTCCGCAATACTTCAATATTAATTCAACCGAAAGATGCACAAACTCTTTCATGGACTCAACTCGAATTGTTAATTAACAACTAAGCATGTCATATAACAGATAAGATGGTTAGGGAACGAGGCATTCCAACTCAACACTTAGAAAAAATTAGGTAATAAAGTAATAAAGTAAAGGGATACTTATTAGTTATCAAGTGTGAGATGATTCGCTTATTGGGAATTTATTTACCCCAAAAGGCCTAATAAAACCAAAAGATAACATTCACCTATCACAAATGGCCTCGACGAAGTCTAAAGAACGACGCTTGCTTTACCACGGCGGGCGGCTCGATAAGGTCTCAAGGATAACGCTTGCTTACCACGTAAGGGCCTAATAAGATCTCAAGGACAACGTCATTTACCACGGCGGCCTCGATAAGGTCTCAAGGACAACGCTTGCTTACCACGGCGTATTCTCGATAAGGTCTAAGTGTCGATAATCGCCTTACCACGCAAGGCCCGATAACGCTTTAAGAATGACACTCGCCTACCACGGCGGGCCCGACAAGGGCTAAGTGTTTCCACAATCGCTTACCACGTACATGTGGCTCACGATAACGCTTCTATGGCCCGAAGGATGGCACTTGCCTACCACGCAGGGCTTCGACAACGCCTTAAGGATGGCGCTTGCTTCACCACGGCGGGCCCGACAAACCCATAAGGCCCACCTACCGCTAAGGCTACCATCAAATGGTCAATGAGTCCTCCCGAACCTCCTTACACCACCGAATCGATCAAGAACGAGAGACAAGATTTGTTTGAGAAAAAGGAACTTTTATCGATGATGACATAAATATTTATGTATTTCATGTAATCGACATCTTTTTACCGAAAGTACTTCCTAAGCCCGCCAACAAGCTCAAGTATTTTTAATTGTCAATTCGCCTAATGTCTTCAACCGATAAGTCCCCTGCTTTAAGACTTCAAAGGATTTCATACTATTCCTTCCATTGCTTAATCACGCTTTCCCAGATTCTCGAGGTGTAGATGCTTCTATTTCTCCGAGGAAAAAATCTCCTATTAAATCAAAACTTTACCCCTTTTATAAATTTCGGCCACTCAAGGCCCAATTTGATTACATTTTTCCTCGACTTCCTCAAACAAATCAAGATTGGCTTCAAATTTCTTCCTCATTTTAGATCTTCAATCGACTAACTCAAGACTTGAGATCCAATTTCAACCGACTAAGGCATTAGCACTATAGGCCAATCAAAGGTGAATCCTCAATTGAGTCCCTGAGAGTAGTTCTTGAAGCCCATAACACACTAAGTAACTCTTTCCGCCATCCGCCTCGGCTTCATTTTCTTAATCTACGCCGATCTCATTCAAAGAAATTGTTCGCATTGTCACTTCAACTTGTCCGCTTGATCGAGGATGAGATATCAAGTCTTTCTATGCCGATCCCCAGCTTCTTTCAAAAATGTTTCAAATTTCGATCCCACAAACCGACGTCCATCGTCCGATATTACCACCTTAGAATTCCTAAATGAAATACTACCGATTCTTTCAAAATTTCAAGCATTCATGTTCCGTTATTAACCTAAGTGGCTTTGCTTTACCCATTTGGTCATATAGTCGATGGCAACTATAACAAAACCGACTTAACCTTTGCTTTGTGAAGCGACTCAAAGATATCAACCCCTGCATGTTAGGGCATATACTTAGATAAGATCGAGTATAGCTCTTCCGTGGTCGATGTGGTATCGACTCGCCGAGTCGAACTTCTCGCACTTCTCGACGTATTCACCGCTTCCTTGAAGATGGTAGGCTAGTAGTACTCTCGACGAAGTACTTTATAAAGCTAATGACTTAGCAACCATATGGTCGCCATGTGATGCCTTCATGTACTTTCTGAGAGAGCATATTCAATTCGTATGGAGTCAAACATTTCAAAGAAGGGAGACGAGAAAGCCCTTCTAATGCATCCCCATCAATCGTAACAAAATTAGCACTCTTATACTTGATTTTCTTTGCTAGCATCCGATCCAAGGTAAGACGCCATCCGCGATACTCTATATATGGAGTCAACCAAGAAGTTGTCTTGGCCAACGCACATCACCAATTCATGATGAACACTAGATGTTGGAAAATTTCTAAGTAAACCACCTATCAAAGACGCTAACATCCGTGAGTGGCTAATTTGGAGAGTGCATCAAGAATGGAATTGGTATTACGCCAATTTCCGAAACTCGTAGGATTGGAAATATTGAGTCGTTTTTTCAATTTCGCCAAATACTTGATTATTCTTGGCCTCGAAGCCAGACTTCTGTGAGAGAGTCATGCTTAACGACTAACCGAGAATCACCAAGATGACTATTCTCTCACTTCAAGACTTTTCATAGTCAGAATCCCGCGAAAATCGCTTTCATACTCAGCTTTTCGTTGTTCGTCGCTTTGAACTCAAATCATGGCTCATCGCACTCTTGAATCCTCCCACTCGCCGATAATCCTCGCCCACCGACGCCTCGTGGTAGAAGACCCATCTCGCATACAAAGGCCCACGTAACTCGCTCATCGTCAAGAATCAGAATCGCTTGCTCGATCCTTCACCGCCACAACTTCATCGCCTTCGTAAAACGAGCATTCAACTACAAAATCAAATGCCAAGGCTTGCTTTTCATGGCGGTTCGGGATGATATTCAATGAAAAATTGGGACAACTCCATCGCCCACGCCGCTTAATCTCCCCGATACCTCAAAGTTTGCCCATAATCTTCTTCAAAGGTCGATCCGTATACATTACCAATCTACCCTCGAAGTATTGCCTAAGCTTTCGATTAGCGCTTATTAAAGCAAAAGCAAACTTTTCTATGTTTGTACTTTGTTTCAAAGATCCCAAGGATACGGCTTACATAATAAACCGGGCGCCGCTACTCCCAACTTCACGCACCAAAACCGCTTCCCACCGCCAACTAACTAGTCACTAAGATAAATATGTAGGCTCACTAGAGCGGTTTTCACCAACAAAGGCAATCAAGATAAGTAGACTTAATGCTCGAAGGCCCCACACCTCAATCCATTGAACGCTTCAGCATTCTTCTACTTTCAACGATCAAAGAACTAAAAACATCTTTCTCTCGACTTCGACATGAACCTCCTTAAAGTCAAGAATCCTTCCAAATGACATTGAACATCTTTAAATGACCGAGGAGTCTATATGTTCGTGATCGCCAATCTTCTCTCGATCGGGCTTTAATTCCTCTCTCGAATCGACAAGATAACCCAAAATTTGCCACCCTTCTCGAGATCAAGGTGCACTTAGTGGGGTTCAATCTCAAGTCAGGATGATAAATTATCCTAAAGCATTCTTCTAAATCATCCAGATGTTTATGCACCAACATGCTGATAATCATGTCGCCCACATACACCTCCACATTCTCGCCCAAATTATATCCAAAACATAATTCATCATCCTCCGTATGGGTCTTCGGATCGATGAGGCCGAAAGTCATTTTCTTATAGCATATACCGAACGATGCATAATGAACGCCTGCCCTTTCTAGATATCCTCTTTACACATGGAAACTGATGATATCCAGAGAATGCGCCCATGAACTTAACAAAGCATACCCCAAAGTGGCATCAATGAAGTCGGTCGATGGGGCAAGTAGAAATCTTTTGGACAAGCTTTATTTAGATCTCAGATAATCGATGCAAACTCGCCATTTACCATTCTCGCTTCGACCAAAGACCACATTTGCCATCCATCGCGTAGTCGATCTCAAAGATGAAGTCACCGCCAACAGCTTTTGCAATTTCTTCATCGATGATCCGCCGACGCTCAGTGCAAAGATCCTCCTTTCCGCTTGACCGGTTCTTCGACGTCCACTTCCAACCGATGCTCAGACGATATCCCCGCTTACTCATGGCATATCTCGAGGTTCCCATGCGAAGATGTCAACATAGCATCTCAAGAGCTCTATGAGGTTCGTCCCGAGAGGTTTCTGCAGACCAACCTATTTTCACCGGTTTTGTTCACTTTCGCCCTTCTAGATGAGCTCTATCTCCTTTGCTTTCTTCAACCGGTACGACCAATGGTTCTGAATCACTCTCGTGAAGGGTTCGATCTCTATTGTACGGGAATGTTTTTGCTTCGATACCCCCACTCCTCAAGTGATCACATCATTTCTATAACACCTTCTCGCCCAAGATCCAAATCCCTTTCACCTCACCAACCCCATGAAATGAGGGAAATTTGATTTTGAAATGATGAAATGAGGTCACAAATATTTGCAAAGCAATTAAAGTCGGCCTTCCCAAAATAACATTATAAGTAAATCTATACGCACAACATAAAATTTGCAAATAATTTCTACCTATCAGGGGCCGTTCAAGATGACCTAGAGTTCATCGGTTCCAACCACCTTCGACCGGATCACATTAAACCATACAAAGGAGCCTCCGCCCTATCTCCATCTTCCGCCTGCCTCAGTGCATCCTCCGATAAGCGTGGCATATGTATATCTACATAAGACCCATTATCTACCATCATTCGCTTCATATCCACCGAACCCACTTGCAAGGCAAGCACTAATGATCCTCGTAAGGCTTCGATGACTTTCGAGGGTAATCTTCATCAAGAAGGAGATTACCGCATTGGAATAAGGTCCGCTTATACTTCTGAAGGTACCCGCCCACCCATACGATCAATCCAAGTAATCTTTAAGCTTTTTCCAACGAGCTTGCTGTAAGTACCCCTCAAAGGATTTACATCTATCACATGCCTTCGCAGTTGTTCCGAGCCGCAACGCTTGGTCGAACTGGTCGAGCTACTCTAACAGTCCTCTGTCTCCGTCAAGTTGATTAGTTTTGGGCAGCTACATACCCAATTAAAGCCCCACCTCAGACCTTTCTTTTTCAATAAAGTCTTTCAAACTAGCATACTGCTCAGACGCGACCAAGCTTGATGGTAATTATAATACTTACGAATTCCCTTTTCCCAGCCTAATGTTATCTCGAGGTGGCTCAAGATAGGTTGATTCTTAATCTGATCCAAGATAATAGCCCCGTCTGGTTGAAAAGGTCGGTACGCCCTATTCACTCTTCAAGGGCCGGAGCGATTTAACGCCCTCCACCCCGCTCCAATTATTATATTTTTTCACCCGCCTTTCAGAGCGCCTTCTTTATTCCTTCATTCTTCTTCTCCGTCCCCACTCTGCTCATTCCGATCTTTCTCCTGTTTCGGGTCCGAAGGACGCTTTGAGGTCGCCCATGGCTTCTTCTACTACTTTATATAGCCTTCAAATTTTGTCAAGGCTTCAAAGAAGACTCTTTCTAGTGATGAAACATTAACTTTTCACCAACTTCTCCGATTTAATCAAATCTAACCCATTCTCAAACAAATTCAACAACCTTCTAGATCGCTCAGTGTCTGGCTACTTCACGATCTATTTACTTGAATCGCTTCACATATCGCCCAAAGACTCATTCAATACTATCGAACTTGAGCCAACGAACCAGCTTGGTTTTCCCCTTCTTTGTTGCTCCCAAAGTGAGCATGAAATTTATCGCA